>CAKNYM010013014.1:0-11332 GCA_932195095.1 Andricus curvator | reverse complement strand
TTATTCTAGTTAAAGATTCATCATTTTAGTTGAAAATTCATTTTCTTCGTTTAAAATTCAACTATTCCAGTTGAAGATACATAATTTGGGTTAAAGATTCATCAGTTTGATGGAAAATTAGTTTTTTACACTTAAAATTGAACTATTTCATTTAATTTTTAGTTCAAAATTCAACTATTTGACTGAAAATTTGTCTTTTTTAGTTGAAAATTCATCTTTTCCAGTTGAAGATTAATTATTTTAGTTGAAAATTATTTTTATATTTTATAGTATGAAAAGTACGGTTGAAAATTATTTTTTTTTTTACTGAAAGTTTAACTATTCCATTTTTGATCGAAAATTGATCTTTTTAAAGAAAAATGGATAAAGAAATAATGGCAATTTAAAAAAAAATGAACTTACAATTGTGAGCCGTTCGTGTCGGTCCCAGCATTCGCCATTGAGAGAATTCCCCGTCCTTGATGGACAAGATTCGGTCGAAATTCATTTTCAAAAGGCTTTCCCCAAATAGATTCTCCACCTTTTCCTGTATTTGTAGGATCTCCTCCTTGAACCTGCATCAGATAATAAAAATTCATAAGACCACAAAATAATTCAAGTTAAATTCAAAAGAATTTAAATAATTCGAAAAAATTTTTTAAATTAAAAAAATTTAAGGGAAACGAGAAGAATTGAATGAAATTCATAAAAATTCAAGGTGAATTTTAAAAAATTCCAAATAAAAATTCAAGGTGAATTAAAAACAATTCAAATTAATTAAAAACAATTTAAAAATATGAAAAAACTTCATTGAATTCAGTAACTTTGAAATAAGCTTAGAAAAATGCAAGGGAAATCAAAAGATTATTATTAAACTATTCTATTTTTTGTTAAAAATGTATCTTTTTTAGTTGAATATTCCTATTTTGTTGAAAATTTGTCTTTTTTAGTAGAAAATTAACCTTTTTCATTGAAAATTCAACTATTAGGTTGAAAATCCCATTAAAAATTAAAATATTTAGTGTAAAATTCCTGTATTTTATTAAAAATGAATATTTTTTGAGAGAAAATTAATCATTTTGGTAGAAAATTGTTTTCTTTCGTTAAAAATTTATTTTATTTGGTTAAAAACTTATTTCTCTAACTGAAAATTATACTATTCTATTTTTTGTTGAAAATGGGTCTTTTTGGGAGAAAATTAACCTTTTTGATTAAAAATTCAACTACTAGGTTGAAAATTCCATTAAAAATTAAAATATATGGTTGACAATTCATGTATTTTATTAAAAATGATTCTTTTTTGGTAAAAAATTAATCTTTTTGGTTGAAATTTCATTTCTTTGGTTGGATATTAGTTTTTTTATTGAAACGAGAAGAATTCGATGAAATTCATGAAAATTCAAAGTGAATTAAAAAAAATCAAATTAATTAAAAACAATTTAAAAATATGAAAAAACTTCATTGAATTCAGTAACTTTGAAATAAGCTTAGAAAAATTCAAGGGAAATCAAAAGATTATTATTAAACTTTTCCTTTATTGTTAAAAATTTATCTTTTTTAGTTGAATATTCCTATTTTGTTGAAAATTTGTCTTTTTTAGTAGAAAATTAACCTTTTTGATTGAAAATTCAACTATTAGGTTGAAAATTCCATTAAAAATTAAAATATTTAGTGGAAAATTGCTGTATCTTGTTAAAAATTAATCTTTTTTTTTTGTAGAAAATTAATCATTTTGGTAGAAAATTCTTTTCATTGGTTAAAAATTTATTTTATTTGTTTAAAAACTTATTTCTCTAACTGAAAATTAAACTATTCTATTTTTTGTTGAAAATGTGTCTTTTTTGGTAGAAAATTAACCTTTTTAATTGCAAATTCTTCTACTAGGTTGAAAATTCCATTAAAAATTAAAATATTTGGTTGAAAATTCATGTATTTTATTAAAAATGATTCTTTTTTGTTAAAAAATTAATCTTTTTGGTTGAAATTTCATTTATTTGGTTAGATATTTTTTTTTTATTGAAACGAGAAGAATTCGATGAAATTCATAAAAATTCAAGGTGAATTAAAAACAATTTCAAAATATGAAAAAACTTCATTGAATTCAGTAACTTTGAAATAAGCTTAGAAAAATGCAAACGAAATCAAAAGATTATTATTAAACTATTCTATTATTTGTTAAAAATTTATCTTTTTTAGTTGAAAATTCCATTAAAAATTAAAATATTTAGTGGAAAATTGCTGTATTTTGTTAAAAATTAATCTTTTTTGGTAGAAAATTAATCATTTTTGTAGAAAATTTCTTTCTTTCTTTAAAAATTTATTTTATTTCTTTAAAAACTTATTTCTCTAACTAAGAATTAAACTATTCTATCTTTTGTTAAAAATTTGTCTTTTTTGGGAGAAAATTAACCTTTTTGATTTAAAATTCAACTGCTAGGTTGAAAATTCCATTGAAAATTAAAATATTTGGTTGAAAATTCCTGTATTTGGTTAAAAATGATTTTTTTTTGTCAAAAAATTAATCTTTTTGGTTGAAATTTCATTTCTTTGGTTGGATATTAGTTTTTTTATTGAAACGAGAAGAATTCGATGATCATAAAAATTCAAGGTGAATTTAAAAAAATCAAATTAATTAAAAACAATTTAAAAATATGAAAAAACTTCATTGAATTCAGTAACTTTGAAATAAGCTTAGAAAAATTCAAGGGAAATCAAAAGAATTTGTTGGAATGCCTAAGAATTCAAGGTGAGGTTAAAAAAATTTAGGATCAATTAAATAAAAACATTTAAAAATTTAAAAAAAATCGACTGAATTAAATAGAATTGAGAGAATTTAGAAGAATTCAAGTAAATTAAAAAATTCAAGAGAATTCCAAGGAATTCAGGGTGGATTCAACAAAAAATAAAAAACTCTTCAAATCTTTGAAGCCCGATTAATTTCAAAACAAAGAAGTTACTGATGACTACAAAACAATTCAAGTTAAATTCAAATGAATTGGGAAAAATTTGTTGAATCGAAAAAATTCCATTGATTACAATAAAATTTAAGTTAATTTAAAGAAATTTAAGGGAAATGAGAGGAATTAGAGGAAATGCATTTAAAAAATAAAGCTGAATTTAAAAAGCATTCAAGTGAATTGAAAATAATTCAAAAATATGAAGAAAAAAAAATCATTGAACAGATTAGAATTGAGTGAATTTAGAAGAATTCAAAATAATTAAAAATAATTCAGAATAAATTAATACGAATTCAGGGAAGATTTCAAATGAATTGCAAAAAATATTTGAAAATCTCTTAAAATCTTTTAAACCTTAGCAAATCCTTTACTTGGAAATCCCTTGAAATTGTTTAAAATGCCTTGGAATATTTTAAAATACCCTAAAATATTTCGAACACTTTTGAAATCTTTTGAAATCCCTTGAAACTTTTTAAAACCTCTGGGAACCTTTACAATACCCTCAAATATTAACAATCCTTTGAAATCCCATTAAATTACTGAAATCAATTAACAAATTCTTCGTAATCTTTTAAAATAACATAAAATATTTAAAAACCTTTAAAATTTTTTGAAATTTTTTAAAGCTTTTGAAAATGCCAAGGAATTTGAAAAAAATACTTTGAAATATTTCAAATCCTTTGATCATTTTATCAATTGATCCTCAGGGCCAATTAAATAAAAGCTTTTAAATTTTGTTTAAAAATCAATTGAATTAAGTAGAATTGAGTAAATTTAGAAGAATTCAAGTGAATTGAAAAAATTCAAGAGAATTCGTAAAATTCAAGAGAATTACAAAGAATTTAGAATTAGAATTCAGAGTGAATTCCAAATCTCTTCAAGTCTTTAAATTCCTGCAAAATACCTCACATCTCGTGAATAAATTCTTGGAAATGCATTAAAATATTACAAAATCCCGTGAAATTCTGATGATATTTCCTGAAATCCTGGGAAATGTATTAAAATACATTGAGAGATTTAAAATCCTTTAAAATCATTGAAATCCTCGGAAACCTTAAAAAATCGTGTGATATCTTTAAAAAAAATCTTAATAAAATTAATTAATTAATAATTCCTTGGAATTTTTTTGAATTCCCTAAAATATTTCAAACGAAAAGCACTTGAAAATGCCTTAGAAGTTTCAAAAACACCTTAAAATCTTAAAAATCCCTTCAAAAATGATTCTTTTTTGGTAGAAAATTAATCATTTTGGTAAAAAATTTATTTCTTTGGTTGAAAATTATTTTTTTTATTGAAAATTAATTTTTGTACCTAATAATTTAACTAAATTTTTTGACGAAATTTTTTTTTATAGACATATAATCTTTTTGGTAGAAAATTTAACTATTTCGATGAAAATTTTATTTGCTTAAAAACTTATTTCTCTAACTGAAAATTAAACTATTCTATTTTTTGTTAAAAATTTATCTTTTTTATTAAAAAATTCCTAATTTGTTGAAAATTTGTCTTTTTTAGTATAAAATTAAACTTTTTATTGAAAATTCAACTATTAGGTTGAAAATTCCATTAAAAATTAAAATATTTAGTGGAAAATTCCTGTATTTTGTTAAAAATTAATCTTTTTTGAGAGAAAATTAATCATTTTTTGTAGAAAATTTATTTCTTTGGTTACAAATTTATTTGGTTTGTTTAAAAACTTATTTCTCTAACTGAAAATTAAACTATTCTATTTTTTGTTGAAAATGTGTCTTTTTTGGGAGAAAATTAATCTTTTTGATTGATAGTTCAACTGATAGGTTGGAAATTCCATTAAAAATTAAAATATTTGGTTGAAAATTCATGTATTTTGTTAAAAATGATTCTTTTTTGGTAAAAAATTAATCTTTTTGGTTAAAATTTCATTTCTCTGGTTGGATATTAGTTTTTTATTGAAAATTAATTTTTTTACCTAAAAATGTAACGAAATTGTTTGTCAATTTTTTTTATAGACATTTAATCTTCGTGGCAGAACATTCATTTGTTTAGTTAACAATTTATTTTATTTGTTTAAAAACTTATTTCTCTAACAGAAAATTAAACTATTCTATGTTTGGTTGAAAACGTGTCTTTTTTTGGTAGAAAATTAACCTTTTTGATTGATAGTTCAACTAATAGGTTGGAAATTCCATTAAAAATTAAAATATTTGGTTGAAAATTCATGTATTTTGGTAAAAATTATTCTTTTTTGGTAAAATTTTAATCTGTTTGGTTGAAATTTCATTTATTTGGTTGAAAATTATTTTTTTAATTGAAAATTAATTTTTTAAACTAAAAATTGAACTAATTCCATTTTTCTTCGATTTTTTTTTATAAACATTTATACTTTTTGATTGAAAATTCATCTGTTTGGTTGAAAAATTAACTATTTAGTTGAAAAAATATTTTATTTGGTTAAAAATTACTTTTTTTTTATACCAGAATGTTAAAATAAGAGAACTATGAATATTTGAATTTATAATTAAGATAAGTTAGGACTTGTGATGTATTGAGTACTCTAAGCCCAGAAAGCATGAGTCGGAATAAATGCTAGTACTACTACTACTACTACTACACTGTTGTCTGTGGTGGAGGGGAGGTTATACCCCTACTTGGCGCGTCCCCGGGTGGCGGATAGGGGAATGCTCGCTGGAAACAGAGGGTAGGGCTGAAATAAAATAGGCCCCGCGGACCAAACACACATGATCGGTGCCGACTGTGACCCACTGGGAGTGCTTCGAACCGGAAACGGGGATGAAGCTGCTGTGAGCTTTCTCTGCCGAGGTGTAAGTTGCAGTCGGTCATCAGGAATCCAGCCCCTTTGGGCCCTGATCAGGAAGTGCGTGGTGGCTGCAGAGGTCGGAATCTGCAGTGCTCCGGGCGAGTCCGGTCCGTCCGTGCATTCCGGGACCGGTTAAAAGAAGGCTGGGCCCCAGGGAACTGGGGTAGGACTGCGGTCCGAGGGTATACCCGTTCCCAGTTTTTTCGGCCCGCCCCTCCACGCACGAAGCGCTGGACAAACACTTATGGCAACCACAGAAACGAAAATTTTACGAAACGTGAACAATGAGAGTGAAATAGCCATGGACACGGACAGGGTCCCCACAAAAGATGTGAATAATGAGATAGCGATGTCTTCCAAGCAGATGACAATTCATGTGGGAAAACCCTTTCTAGCTGAAAACCTAGAGGACCTAGAAACCCAAGAGGAAACTTTGTTAGGAAAGCTACATAAGGCCATCAAACAGGCGGATGATCTATGCAAGAAGGTCAGTAACACCCAGAAAGACTTAAAGGACAACGTGCAGTCTGCAATGAACTATCTCACTCAAATAGGAGAATTGAGAAGCAAGATCAAGGTCAATAAATGGGGCTCATTGCAGAAGCCTAAGAATAGCGCCGAAGAACAGACGCCCATGTCCAAGATGTTGGACGATCAACGAGGAGAGGCAACGAGGCCGCTCGAGAAGCGCACGAGGGATGAGAACACACCCAGTCCCAATAACAGCCCTGTCACTCAACCAAAAAAAAGATCATACTCCTGGACCATAGTTCAAGGAAAAGGCCATAAAGAGAAAATACAGCGCGAGAAGGTTTCCACAACTCCGCAAGAAGATCAAAACAAGCAAACAGATAAGGCTCGGAGAGTCCGACGAAAGGGACGCCCCCGTTCTGAAGCTATACTCATAAATCCCACCGAAGGGAAAAAATATGCCGATGTCCTTAAGGACATTAAAGCCCAAGTCAAGCCGGATGATATGGGAATTAAAGTCTCGGCCATCAGAGAAACGAAGAAGGGAGGCGTTTTGGTTGAACTGAGCGCCAAACCCGAAGACAAGACCAAATTCAGTATGGCTCTTCAAGCTGCTGTAGGAGGAAAAGGAACGGTTCGTTCACTATTACCCAGAGCTACGATGGACATCCGGGATTTAGATGCCACAACGGAAAAAGTGGAAGTGAGAGAAGCCCTGGAAACTCTACTAGGGATAAGCACGAATGAAGGTTTCAAGATAAATTTGTCGCGACCGAATCGTTGGGGCAATATCATGGCATTTGTCGAAATGGACGAGACCTATGCTAGCAAATTGGATGATGTGAGCCACGTGAAGATAGGGTGGGTAAACTGCCGGATTAGGAGAAGGGAGACGTTGTTACGATGTTTCCGATGCCACGGGTATGGCCATATGGCGGCGGGCTGTCAGGAAACTGACAGAGCAGGGACGTGCTGGAAGTGCGGTGATAAAAATCACCAAACAGCCAACTGCACAATCACCCCAAAATGCTACCTATGTGCAGAGAGAGACCCCGAAATGAACTCTGACCACGCGACGGGATCGTCGACATGTGCGGCGTTCCTGGACGCGATAAAGAAGAAAAACAAAGGGAGATAATGGCGGTCATCCTTCAGGGCAATCTGAGCCGCTGTCAACTAGCCCAAGATCTGATGTCTAAGCTAGCAGACACTAAAAAAGCGGACATTGTTATCATCTGCGAGCAATATGGACCTAGAAAAGGCAAAAATTGGTACCAGGACAGGAGCAGTACTGCGGCCATTTGGCTATTTAACAGTCATGACTTTCCGGTACAAAAACACGGAAGGGGTGATGGCTTTGTATGAATCACGACACCTAAAGTGACTATTGTTAGCTGCTACCTCTCACCAAATGAGAGTATATATACATCGGTGTTCCGTAGAAAACTTGAGGAAGTCGAAGAGCTATGCTATAATCTCGTAGGAAACTTCATTGTAGCTGGTGACTTCAATGCCAAGTCATGCCAATGGGGCATGACCTGGACAGACACTAGGGGACGTGAAGTCACAGATATGGCGGCCAAACTAGACCTAACCATCATGAACACGGGGAGCTCACCTACCTTCAGAAGAAGAGGCTACCGTGAGACCATCTTGGATATAACTATGGCCACACCTGGTACAGCAAGACAGATTTCCAAATGGGAGGTCCTTGAGGACTACACAGCAAGCGACCACCAACATATATGCTTCCAAATGGGCTGTGTTTCATCAAGGATTGGCAAGGCGCAAAAGCGTGAAAAACAAAAAATGGGCTGGAATGTTAAAAAGCTCGACAAAAGCAAATTACTTAGCACAATTGCTAAAAAAGGTGAACATCTGCTCGAAGAGTCAACATCCCCGATCGTCACCAGGACGACCATAGAAAACTTGACGCAAAATACGATGAGCGTGATCGTACAGGGCTGCAATGCAGCAATGCTAAAAAAATCAGATAAGAGCAGCAAACCAGCTGCGTACTGGTGGACTACGGAAATTGCCGAATTAAGAACTGTTTAATTTCAACTGAGGCGAAAAGTCCCTACGTCGCGTAAGAAGGGCAGAGACGTTATCCAGGCCAACAAGGCATACATGGCTGCAAAAAAGTCGTTGAACCGCGCCATCAATGACAGTAAACGCAACAAATGGTCGGAAGTAAGAAACGCAGTAGACCAAGATATTTGGGGACTGGGTTATCAAATAGTAACCGGAAAATTGTATGGGCGAGCAACGGTCGCAGCCATGGATCCTGCGACAATGCAGCTGATTGTTAAGGAACTTTTTCCAAAACACCGAAGCAGAATCGTCATGAGGGAGGCGCTGCCCGAAGCATTTCCTCTTCTTACCAACGGCCATACCACGCTGAAAACCCCAGTTCTCGTCAGATCACTGAAGTTAAGCAGCGTTGGACGCGGTTAGTACTTGGATGGGTGACCATTCAAGAATACTGACATGAGTGCTGTTGGCACATCGTGGGTGTGGTGAGCCCACACTTGTAGTTATTTATAACTACAAGAAAAACCTAGAAACACTACCCGAATCGGGTAGTGTCACGCCTACCCTGAAAGGCAAATGGTTTAATGGTATAACTAAGGAGGAACTGTGGACAGCAGCATCCACAATGGCAGGCGGCAAAGCGCCGGGCCCAGACGGAACCCCGGCCGAGGTAGTGAAAGAGGTAGCTGAGGTGTACCCATATGTACTTCTCAACGTTTTCAACGCTTGCCTCAGAGCGGGGTTTTTTTGTAAAAGTTGGAAAAAGCAAAGGTTAGTTTTACTAGACAAAGGAAAGGGGCCACCTATAACATCATCATCATACAGACCACTCTGCATGCTCGATGTTATAGGAAAGCTGTTTGAAAAATGTATCCGAGCCAGACCAAGAGCGGCTATTGAAGCAGCAGGAGGCCTGGCCAATAACCAACATGGTTTCCGAGAAGGTAGGTCAACGGTGGGGGCGATCCGCGAAGCTCTCCAGGAAGCCGAAATAGCATGGAGTGGTAATCACCGGACAAGGAGTGTCTGCGTGGTTACTTTTGACGTCAAGAATGCCTTCAATTCTGTAAGATGGGTTAACATTCTTGACGTCTTGGAAAGGCGGTTAGGGTCCCTGGATATCTTCATCGGGTCATTAGTGACTATCTCGACGACAGGTGGTTGACCTTTGATACAACAGAAGGAGAGCGCAGCGCCAAGGTCACTGCAGGAGTAGCTCAGGGCTCAGTTCTTGGACCTGAGCTATGGAATATCGTTTACGATGAAGTCCTTACGATAAAGCTCCCGGAAGCAGTGAGACTAATTGGTTTCGCCGACGACCTCGCGGCAATGATAAGGGCTAGAACTGAGGAACAAGCGCGACAGCTGGTAGCCATTGTCACCATGAAAGTGGAAAATTGGCTCAGCAACCACCATCTACAGCTGGCTAGCAATAAAACGGAAATTGTCGTCCTCACTAGGCAGAGGCACTTCAGCAAACCCTTTTTAGCAGATATCGCGGGGCACGGCATAGAATCCGGGAATGCGCTAAAGTACCTCGGAACCTATATCGATGAAAAGCTGACCTTCGGGATGCAAATCGCGAAAGCAGCAGATAAAGCAGAAACGATGTTTGGCATGCTGACAAGGTTTATGCCGAATGTAGCTGGTCCGAGAAGCTCAAAAAGAAGAATTCTAATGAGCGTAGCAAACTCCATCTTACTGTATGGAGCAGAAGTGTGGGCAGATGCTCTAACAGTAGATTGCCGACGTGAACAATTATTGGCGGTGCAGTACAAAGGTGCTCTCAGAGTGGCTTGCGCATACAGATCGGTGTCCCTTCCAGCTGTGCTGGTCATTGCAGGTTGTATCCCCATTGACCTCCAGGCAGCTGAGAGGAAGAAAGTTTACGAAGCAAAAACACGAAAAGTGGATACGACCATCGTAACTGTGGAGAGAGCTAAGACCATAGAAAAATGGGAGCAACAATGGAGACAAGAGACAGGTGGACTGCCAGACTAATAGGCGAAGTACAGTCGTGGATCGGCAGGAAATAAAGGAGAGGTGAAATACCACCTCACCCAGTTCCTATCTGGGCACGGCCACTTCAATGCCTACCTGTTCCGGCGGAATAGGAAGCCGAGCCCAAACTGTGACTACTGCCAAATGGAGGTTGAGGATGTGGAACACACATTCTTTCGATGCGAGAGGTGGGCAAACAAAAAATCCGAATTAGAGACAATGCTTGGAGCAACAATGACACCAAACAACACAGTGCAACTTATGCTTGCATCTCAAGATAATTGGGATACCATAGCAGGCTACATAGAAAACCTCCTACGAGAAAAGAAAAGGGAAGAACAATTGAAGAATAGAGAATCCCAAAGACATCCCTAAGTAACCCCTCCAAGATGTCGAAGGCCGACGAGCCCGATGCGCTAACAAAGCGCTGCTGAGGACGACGCGTACATCTTGGATGGAGGGAAACAAAGAGCTGAAGACCAACAGCACCCAACCAGGATGTCGAAGGCCGACGAGCCCGAGTTGTGGTACTACCGCACTACTGAGGACGATGCTTGCATCCTGGTTGGATGAAAGGTTGGATGAAAGCTCGAAGAATGCCAAGCTGGCGCTGAAAATTAGACGCCGAAGCACGGCTTAGTGGCCTTATCCCCATGTCCTTGAAGTAATGCGATAAGCGGTTCCGAGGACATGGGTTGGCAGGAAACAGGGGGGGTTTTAGTCAGTAAGAATCTGATACTACCCATCTTAAGAATCACCTACCCAGGTAGACGATTGCTAACATGGGTGTCTTATGCAAGATTTCCCCTCCTATATAAAAAAATAAATAAATAAAAAAAAATAAATAAAATACTACTACTTTTAAAATTAAGATCGATCAGAACTCTATTTTATCATGAATAATTTTATGCACAATGAGCATGAAAAAGATTCACAGTTAAAAAACAGAACTCTAAACTACCTCACTTTTCGGCTCATTAGAGACAAAAATAAAAAAAGACGGATAAAGGAAAAAGTGAGAGGTTGGTTTTGGTTGACTTTTTCTCCTTTTCTCCCTCTTTTTTCATTGAGTTATTTTTGTCTCTAATGAGCC
>CAKNYM010013013.1:0-10076 GCA_932195095.1 Andricus curvator | reverse complement strand
CGATATCCTACCTTCGCCGATCTCCCTTCACTCCTCTCCCTCCTAGCCCTGTCGTACAGCATTCTCTGTACATCCCTTTCCTTTCTCGTCAAATCGTGATCGATGAAAACTTCCTTATCCTTTATCCTATTTCTATTTCGCATTACCCCCAACTTTTCTTCCCAGCTCTCCAACTCCACAACCGCCACTTCTTTCTCCTTTCTCCCCTCCAACTTAACTTTCTCTACCCTGCCTTTATTCCACCCTATGCTCTGTAGCAGCGCTTCCACGCCCTCCCTTTCTTCCCCGCTCTTCATCTTTAACCCTCTTATAACAATATTATTTCTCCTGTCTGCCTTCTCCTTTCCCTCCATTCTCAACTCCATTGCCCTTATCCTTTCCCTATCCGCTCTCTCCTCCTTTTCATTCCTACGCTCTCCCACTTTCTCTTCTATCATATTCCCTACCCTCTCCCAAATACCTTTAATCTCGCCCCCGCTACCCCCGTCTCCTATATCCATTTCCGTCCTGCCCTCCACCTTCTCAAGCCTTTGTTCCGTCCTTTCTTTCCACACCCTAATCTCCTCTTCCATCTGTTTTATTTTAACTTCTTTTTCTTTTCTTTCCCTCTCTAACCCATCTACTCTCTCTCTCTCAGCTCTTCCACCTCCTTTTCCCATTTCTCATCTGTGATTCTCAAGTCCTCCCTCATGCCTTCCATCTGCTCCTTGGTCCCCCTTACGTCCTCCCTCAGCCCCCTGATCTCGCCTAACAACATCTCGAGAGCCTCCTTCTCCAACATCCCCTCCATTTTTTTGGGGGGTGACCTAGGTGTTATCCCGCTTTTTTTAAACGGGCTCTCGACCTCGCTTTTCTCCGGACTCTCTTGGCTGTCTCTCTTCCTTTTCAAAAGATCCTCCCCGTCAATTGCGCTCGACGCTCTCTCCCTTACCTTCTCGCTTCCTTCGTTGCCACCGTGCCGCTTTCTCCCTCTCCCTGACGCACCGCTTGACACCGGGCGACGCGTTGTTGATCGTCGTGGCTTGTGGAAAATTCCCTCCCCGTCAGTTTCACTACCAGCACTGCCAGTACTCTCGCTGCCCACCTCCCGCTCTGCCGCCGGTAACTGGGACCTATCCATGCAGTACCATCCGCAACCAACAGATGTCTCTGCAAAATGTTGGCGTCTTTTGCCGCCAAATTTTCCTTCTTTTTTCCCTTTTTTTTCTTCAATTCCTCAGTCCCCGCAGAAACCCCTTTCTCTGCCTTAGCATCCCCTAACTCTGCGAAAACCACCCTTGACCCCTCGAAAGCCCAAGACTACTGACCACGAACTCCCCCGATTACTTGCCAACCTAATCTCACTTTCCCTATCCAACTAGATACCACCTCACACCCACGCTGAAACTCACTTTTTATCTCCCCAATTCACCCCACACAAGCCTACTCACCTCCTCGGCTTCCACCCTCACACTCCAATCACACCTTCCACACAAATTCCGTAAAATTCTCTCCCCACCTGTCACTAAACACGTTCTCACTTCCGCCACCAACATGCAAGTCCTTCAAACTTTTTTATATTTAGGATAATAATAAAACAAATCAAAATTGAAGTATTTTTTGTCATTTTAAATTAAAATTGAAAATTATTTGACCTTTTTCGTTGAAAGTTTGTTCAATATTCGTCTTTTTTGGTCGAAAATTAATCTTCTTGCTTGAAATTTATTCTTTTTTGGTTAAAAATGCAACTATTTGGTTAAAAATTAATCTTTTTTACTTAATAAATCAACTATTTTGTTGAAAATGCTTCTATTTGGCTGAATTAAACTATTTTTTTATTTAAGATTAACATCTTTTTTGTTTCAAATATCAACTGTTACATGTTTCGTTGAGAATTCATCAGCTCTTTGGGTTGAAAATTAAACTATATTTTCAACATTTATACTTTTCTTTATACTTTATACTTTTAACTTACTATAATAAGTTAAAAGTTGAAAATGCACTTTTTTTGTAGAAAATTAATCTTTTGAGTTGAAAATTCATCTTTGTTGGTTCAAATGCAAAACTATTAATTTGAAAATGCAAATATTGTGTTGACATATCAACTGTTCAGGTTGAAACGTCAACTATCTTCTACAAATTTCGTCTTCTTTGGCTTGAAAATGCATCTATTTTGGCATAAAATTCAACTATTTCGAAGAAAATAAACTTTTTTGTTTTGAAAATCAACCATTTCGTTAAAAGTTCATCTTTGTAGCCTGAGAATTGCACTAGTTAGTTGAAAATGAAATTGTTTTTCGTTCAAGTTTAATCGTTTTGTTGAAAAATTCGACCACTTGCTTGAAAATGTACCTTTGTAGGTTCAAAATTCAATTCTTTAGTTGAAAATACAACTATTTTGTTGAAAATTCGCTCATTTTTCTGGATATTTCAACTATTTGGTTGTAAATGCAACTGTTTGGTTGAAACATAATTTTTTTGTAGAAAATTGAAATATTAGCTTGAAAATTATTTCTTATGTTGAAAATTTATCCTTTAAGGTTTAAAAGTCAACTGCTTTCTAAAAGATTAGACTCTTTAGGTAGGAAATGCAATATATTTCGACTTGAAATCTTAGAAATTTAAAGCGTTTCATATTGAATTAAATAAAGTACCTGCATTAATTTTATTTTATAGTACATTTCGTGACTAGTGTGGACTGACGGCCTTTTTGAAACGAGCGCAATGTTTTTGTAACGAGCCGTAGGTAAGGGAGCCGTAGGCGCCCGAACCGGACACGAGTTACAAAAACATGGCGTGAGTTTCAAAATGAAAAGCCGTCAGTCCACAGGAGTCACGAACGATACTTTTCAGAACAAAATTATAAATGGCGTGATTTAATTGTCTCCATGGAAAAATGCAAAATCACGTTTTGAGTCGGTGAAGGTACGCATCATCGAGAATAGACATAGGGAGACCAAAGTAATGTAACGAAAAATGAGCATATTTTTTCGCGAAGTACACACGCCTAATCTTCCCGTTCGTGGCGCTGGTATGAACATGTGTACAAAAAATATGGCCGCTATACAAGGCAATATTTGTACGTATCTTCATACTAGCGCCACGCACGGGAAGTTCAGGCGCGCGTACTTCGCGAAAAAACATGCTCATTTTTCGTGAAGTCAATGTACAGGACTTTGGTCTCCTTATGTCTAATGAGCGTGAATGAGACAACAAAGTATAATGTGCGAGGCGATACGAACACGTTATACTTTTCGTTAGAAACATAGACTCACCAATCCGCTTTGAATTCTCTGTCTATCTTTGTCAACCACGATCTCTCTCTCTCTCTCTCTCTCTCTCTCTAGCGTTACGAAAATACACGGAGCACGCACAAAAAAAGCTCTTTTTTGAACTCTACGTCACGCCGTGCTTACTGAACCCTATTTTGTAACTCATCCAACGCACCGCCAGACACCGCTCAAAACGCGTACTTTTGCGTTTATCTATGGAGGCATGAAAACACGCCATTTTTATGATTGCGTTCTGAAAAAGAATTTATTCCCCTACTATATCTCTATTTTCTTGAAAAATCATCCTATTCCACCCATTTTGAGACAATTTTTTGCTGTGAAGTCTGGGAGTATCAAAACACCTACAAACTAACGTTTGAAAACATGCACTCACTTTTCGTAGGATATCTTCGGATTAAAATTTTTTGAGTTTCATTTTGCGTGACTCAATATTTTCCTTTAATATTCGTTGTTTCGCTTTAAAAAAATAGATTTTTATTTTATTTTTTCAATTGTAAATGATTATAGGATAAATAAATATCAAACTTGGTGGTGTTGTGATAATTGTTTTTTGTTTTTCCCCCATTGTGAAATCAACGATTATGAATGTGCAATTTAGTAAAATTTACTTAACCGTAATGACAGAAGATCTGTCATCCGTGATATACCATCAAATAAAATAATAAAATATTACTTCACGCTAGACAGTCTAGTAAAATATGAACCAACACGCTGTCTACCCAGCAAAAAAGAAAGTATTGATACGAATTGAATTGAAAAGACTAAGACACCCTGCAAATCCCGCTTTGCGACAATGACGCATTGGACCTATGTGTCAATGCGTGTAAATTCGTGAAGACGGTATTTCAATTTTGAATGTTTCTATACGTACAGATATGGTGCCAAAGACTAAAGTCAGCGAATACACTTCAATGCGTCAGCACGCAAACGCCTTAACATTGGTCAATGCGTCTGAATTCGCGAGAGTAAAATACACACTTGAATTCAATTCGCATATAGAATTTATTGTAAATGTTTAGTAAATTGTCTCTTAGCTCAGTTGCGGGTACTTTGGACTGATATACGAGGGATCGCTGTTTCAAGTCTCGACGCATGCACTTTTTATTAATTTTTTTTCTAATTGACCTTGACCATGCATTCATATGAATTCACACGCATTCAATTCGCGCTGTCCTAATTCATCTGAATGCGTCTCAATGCGTTTAAACGAATGAGAAAACGGGATTCACGCGTATTACAAAAATGTTAATTCATCCCAATACGTATCAATCCTTTTTTTTGTTGGGTATTTAAACACGCCAGACAGTCTGGTTAAACTCCGCCTAGTTAAAATTACAAGACATGTAGTATAAGTTACCAGATATCTAGTAAGGCCAACATTTCCATGGCTATAGTAGGGCTAACTATAGATGTCTAGTAAAAGCAAGCAAACGTTGAGTTAGGCTTACATTCTCGTTTTTAGGTAATTTAACCAGTTTTCTGGTAACATTCACCAGATGTATAGTGTTCGAAAAAAGATTTCTCTTTAGGAAAATAAATATGTTTCAAGGATCTTTGGGATAGGTTTGAAAAAGTACACAGCGCAATAAAAGTGAAGTTCGTTTATTAAACACTGGCCAAAGGTATGATTTTATATTTCACGAAGAAATCGCACGGCCTGAAGCATTGAACTTCAAAACAACATGGTGGCAACACTGAAAAAAACAACGTTCCTTGAAATATATATCTTGTAGGAGAAAAGGTTCCACAAGTGCAACAGATTATCCACTGTATCGTCACAGAAGTCACTTATTTTAATACAAGTAAACAGAAAAAAAAATAAAAATATGTCGCTTCTCGCTTCTTGCAACTCTGAAAATGGTCAGAATAACGCACGGGACACGGCGAGGGGTCGACCACTGTGATTTTTCATGTACCAGGAATGTATTCCCTAAAGAATATTCGGGAATATACAGAATATATCGGAATATTTGGGAATACAAAGAATATGAAGAATATGAGAATATGTAGGAATATGAGGGAATATGTAGGAATATGAGAGAATATGAGAGAATATGTATAGGAATATTTGGGAATATGAGGCAATATTTCGAAGTATATTTAAATTATGTATATTAAATTACATATATATATACATTCTCACCCTTTCCTTCAAACACGATAATTTTTTTTTTATTTATGTTAATTTTGAGGCTTATGTTCTTCATGCTTATAATCAGTTTGTTCAACATTCTTAACAAATCTTCGATTGACTCTGCCATAAAAACCGTATCATCCGCAAACGCTAATCCACAAATTAAGTAAGGTGTTTTTCTGACATTTTTAACCCCTCTCCCCCCATTTAAGATACCGTGAGATTTGCTGTCCCCTCCCTCCCACTCCAAATCTTGCTAAGATTTTATAAACTTAGGGAACGAAATTACATATAAAATGTAAACTCTGTTAATTAAATAAACGTGAAAGCTTGATGAAATTCGTTGTAGAAAATTAAATGTGTTGATAATAATAAGTATTTATTTACAATTTTAATACAATTTAGTACAATGTTATAATATCTTCAGTGCCTGAAATGTTGCGAAGTCCGGCACACTGTGTGTATTCTGTTAATATTATTGTTTAGTCTATAAATTATCAAAATTACTATTTATTTATCGCAGGCTTCACAGACGTTCCACTTTTTTCGGTTTTCACTTAAATGCTAACTGAATTATTAGAACCCAATACGAAAATCCAACTATTTTTGGTTCTAAGTCCATTCAGTTTTTCTGTCTTGAAAATTGTACAATTTAGTTGAAATTTTTTCCTTCTTGACTAAAAAATTTTTCTTTGGTTGAAAATCCAACTATTTTGTGGAACACTCGTCTTTTTGGTTTAAAAATTCTTCTCTTTTTGTAGTAATTTAATTTATTTTGGTTAAAAATGGTAAAAAATGATCTGTTTAAGTTGAAAATTAATTTTGTCGTTGGCAAATCACATTTTCTGGTTAAAAATTCAACTGTTACGTAGGAAATTCTTATTTTTCGCTCGAAAATTTAACAATAAGGTAGACAATTCAATAATTTGGTAGCATGGTCCACAAGTTGGTAGAAAACTTAACTATTTGGTCGAAAGTTTAACTACTTTGTTAAAAAGCTCGTTTTTATAGTTGAAGATTCATAATTTTAGTTAAAAATTAATTTCTTTAGTTCAAAATTCAATCACCTTGTTGAAAATTCTTTTTTTTTGGCTGAAAATTATTTTTTTACTGAAATTTTAACTATTATATTTTTTGTAAAAAATTCATCTTTGTTAGTTGAAAATTCAACTATATGGTTGAAAATTCATATTTTTTGTTAGAAAAATAATCCTCTTGGTTGAAAATGTAACTATTTGGTTGAAAATTAGTTGATGTATTTTGTTGAAAATTCTTCTTTTTTTGGTAGAAAAACCATTTTTTTGTTGTTATAAATGCAACTGTTTGGTTGAAAATTCGACTTTTTTGGTTAAATTCAACTGTTTTTGATTTAACATTAAAATATTTTTCTGTTAAAATATCTACTATTACATTATTTTTAAATTAATCTTCTTAGGTTGAAAAATCAACATTAACTATTCTGTACAAAGCTCGCCTTTCTGACTTGAAAATTCAATATTTTGGATGAAGTATTTTTTCTTTATTGTCTGAAAAATCTTCCTTGTTGAAAATTTGTCTTCTTGATTTGAAAGTTTATCTTTTTTGTTAGAAATTTCATCTTTTTTTTCAATTCAACTGTTTTTGATTTAGATTAAAAATCTTTTCGTGGTTAAAATATTAACTATTACATTTCTTGTTGAGAATTCACCCTGTTTGTTTAGATTATTAACTAGGTAATTTATACACGGCCCCTTAAATCAGATTAGACCATATAAAAGTTAAGTATTAAAACTTTATTAAGTTGAAAAAAAAGATATGTAAAATTAAATAATATCAGTTTAGAAAACCTAACAATTCCACGTCATAATCGATCATAATAAATCAATCAACAATTTCAAAATTAAAGTAATAATATATATTAAAACTTAAACAATTTTTAATATAAAGTATTTTAAACTAACAATCTAAAATTAGTTATCTGAAGTCAATAATCACAGGCCGACAAAATTTAAAGCCAAAGACCGGACTATGTGACCCCGAAGGATTTTGGTATCCTAAAACCGAATCCGTTATCCAAATTTTTCCTATACGTCAGGTTTTTGAGATATCCTAACCTGGAAGTGCAAAAATGGCTATTTTTAGCCATATTTGAGGCAATATATCACGATCAACAATTTTTTTTCCTAAAAACTGCTAACGCCATCGTTTAGTACTCCTTTTTATCTTCCATTTTCATTTTTGATCATCCCGAACCGATTTTTTTCGCCGAGATATCACACACTAACCATTCAGTTTCTCTTCACCTTGCATTGTTCCACAATGCATTGTGGAACTGAAATGGTTAATGTGTGATATATCGGAGAAAAAAAATTGGTTCGGGATGATCAAAAATGGAAATGGAAGATAAAAAGGAGTACTAAACGATGACGTTAGCAGTTTTTAGAAAAAAAAATTGTTGATCGTGTTATATTGCCTCAAATATGGCTAAAAATAGCCATTTTTGCCCTTTTAGGTTAGGATATCTTGAAAACCTGACGTACAGGAGCAATTTTGAGTTCGGATTCGGATTCAGCGCATCAAAATCCTTCGGAAATGTTTGGTCTGCTTTCTGGCTTTTGACTTTTGTCAAATTTTGTCGGCCTGTGGAACTTTTAAACTTTTATGAAGGACAAGTAAATTATTATTCAATTTATGTGCAATTTATAATATTTTCATAATAATTGCAAAGGCACCAGATACTGCTGGATTTTTTCAACTGTTAAAAATGTATATAGGGCAAAAATATAATCTACATTTCTTAGTATTTAATTGATATGTTACACGTCATATATTCTAAGAAGTCTAGTAGAAAGATTTCAAGAGCAGTGAGTCATTTATATGTGAGTCATTTGTATAATACAAACTATAACCCTTGGATGAAAATATGTATGGTGTATGGATGTGGTGTGACACGTTCCTTCTTTAGTCTAAAATCGCATCTCGATCAGTAAAGACCTGCCTTCCAAGTGTCTTGAATAAAATTAATTGATTAAAGTTTAATAAAGTCTTATTTCTCATAACCATTTATGCAATAGGTTATGGGCCCAGATAACAATTTATATTAGTTGTGTATAGTGCAAGAAAACTAAAAGTGACAAAACTGAAAGAAAACTTTGTTTTTGAGTGAAATGCTTAGTGCAATTGACAATGGAGAACCTGAAAGCGAAAAGAAAAATAAAAGATTTTGATGGTGAAAGATATAGTGCGTGGAAATTGAGAATTAAAGCGTATTTAACTGAACTTGACGTAATTAAAGTCATTGATGATGCGATCCCAAGTACACCGATCGATGAGTGGAAGAAAGCAGAAAGAACCGCTAAGAGTGTAATTGTAGAATATTTATCGGATTCTTTTCTTGGTTTTGCAAAAACAGACAGCACTGCGAAAGAAATTCTACACAATTTGGATTCTATTTATGAAAGAAAAAGTCTTGCTACACAATTGGCCCTGCGAAAAAGATTGCTTGGATTGAAGTTACAAGGCGATACACCTTTAATTAAACACTTTACAATTTTTGATGATTTGATCACTGATTTATTATCAGCAGGAGCAAAACTAGAAGAGACTGATAAAGTGTTACATCTGTTGTTGACTCTTCCTATAGCATTTGATGGAGTCATAACTGCAATTGAAACATTATCTGAAGACAATCTAACGTTAGCTTTCGTTAAAACGAGACTTTTGGACCACGAAATTAAACTGAGAAACGAAAGCAGTGATACTAGTTCAAAAGTGCTTCACGCAGAGAAAATTGATGATACTACTAACAAAAGGAAAAATTCTGAATTCAAGAAATCATGGAAGAATAATCATCGCCAAGGACAAGGAAAATTTAATAAAAATAAACAGACAAATGTTAAATGTCATTATTGTGGTAGGAAAGGGCATATCAAGAAAAATTGTTTTCATTACAGAAGGCAATTACAATACAAAAATGAGAAAAATAGGACAGTTCAAACTGTTCAAAAGGATGAACAATCAACATCAAACGACATCAACTCTGGATTTGCATTCATGGCTGGAGATTTTGATATTGATCAAAAAGGAAACAAAATTACATTTCTTCTTGATTCAGGAGCGTCGGACCATCTTATAAACAGGAAAGACCTGACCGGAAATTTTATTGAATTACAGCCTCCAATGAAAATTTCAATAGCAAAGAATGAATCCTTTATAACAGCAACAAAAAAGGGTAAACTCAATGTCATCAGCCACATGGGTATCAACGGAGTCCTGGAGGATGTCTACTACTGTTCGGAAGTCCCGTATAATTTACTTTCTGTTAAGAAGATGCAGCAATCAGGATTGACAATCATATTCAATCAACATGGAGTTGAAATTAACAAGGGTGGTAAGGTCATAGCAAAAGGTAAGCCTTTGGGTAATTTAATTGGTATTGACTTCATGGTGAATTTTAAAAAAGGTAATTCTAATATTCAAGTATATAATGCAAAATATAATAAATATGAATTATGGCATCAACGATTGGGACACATGGGAAAATCTAAATTCTTAGAATTAAAGAATAAACAGATGATTTTTTATATTGGACAAATTGATCAAGTACCCGTGCAGAAATCGCCAAGTTTGTTCCATGTTCCAGAGTTGGGCCAGGCTGGGCGCCCCTAGCCTGGATCTAGCTCGAATTTTGC
>CAKNYM010013012.1:0-45051 GCA_932195095.1 Andricus curvator | reverse complement strand
ATTGGGGGCAATTCAAGTCGAAACCAAGTCGAAGAATTTTTACTCGGCGAACGTTGTTCTTTTTGTGTCGGAGTCTCAAATGTTTCAAATTTATGAAAAAGTTCGACAGTCAAAATTGTTGAATTTCTAAGAAAATAAGTAAATTATCAAACAAATGATAAATTTTTCAAACAACAAAAATGAGTTTTCAACCAGAAATATAATCGTAGACTTTTCAACTAAAAAGAATTAAGTTTAAAATGGAAATAGGTGGATTTTATCATTGATTTCTATTAATTCAGTTCGAATTTAAGTGGAAAAATGAGAAGAAGGGGAAAGACTACGAATGCTGTGATAAATAAATAGAAATTTTTATTATTTATAGACTAAAAAATAATACTTCAAATAAACACGGAAGTTCATATTATTTAATACTTGCACATTTTTTGATTTCAGAATACAGAGTACACTCATTTAAATCTAATAAAAATCAAATTAAAAAAAATGTTAATGCGGACTACACAAAGTGTGTCGAAATAGGCATCATTTTAGGCCTTCTATCATGTCTGTTGTTTTCTCATATTATAAATAAATAAGGTAAATATTTTTCTTACCTTATATTCATTTTTGTGTGACCATTTAGTTTACAAATATTTAAGAAATCTATAATTACAAGTTAGGACAGTGCGCATGCATCTAGAAATAATTAATAATTAATTAATATATTTTTACCATTTGAGTGTGACTGAATTCTATCTACAGCAATTAGTAGAATCTAAATGACAATCAGTTATGTTTTACTAATTCAAATTTGAAGAGAACGGATGTGGAAAATTAACATTCTGAAGATGTGCGAAATTGATGTTTAATAAAAACCTCGATAAAACCCGTTTCTTTGCGTGAGCAATATGAATTTCTGCACTATTAAGATACTCTCTACATTTGAATCAGTTAAGTTTTTTACTAATTTCAATCAGCGACTGCATTATAGTTATGAATCAGCTATTTTCTACTGACGAATCAGCCAAACTGACTGATTCAACAGTAATAACTGATTCATAGCTAGAATTCAGTCACTAATTTTAATTGGTAAACAATGCAACTGCTTCAAATTTGGAGAATATCTTGAAATAGTGCAGATATTGATATTGCTCACGCAAAGAAACGGTTTTTATAAAACATCAACAACATGCCAACGGCCATACCACGCTGAAAAACCCAGTTCTCGTCAGATCACTGAAGTTAAGCAGCGTTGGACGCGGTTAGTACTTGGATGGGTGACCTTTCAAGAATACTGACATGAGTGCTGTTGGCACATCGTGGGTGTGGTGAGCCCACACTTGTAGTTATTTATAACTACAAGAAAAACCTAGAAACACTACCCGAATCGGGTAGTGTCACGCCTACCCTGAAAGGGAAATGGTTTAATGGTATCAATTTCGTACATCTTCAGGATGTTAATTTTCCACATTCGTTCTTTTTCACATTCGTCCAAATTTAGAGAGTAGTATTTTGAAAATTTATTTATCACGATTGTCTGAAGTTTGACACCAATGGGTTTTCAATTTAGGAAATCAAAATTTACGTGAAATTAATAAAACGGAATATGAAGCTGTCTCAAATGAAAATACAATTAAAGCGGGGAAAGCTAAACGATGCTAATCGATGCAACCTTATTTTACAGGAGAAAAAAAAACTTTTGAGAAGAACAATTTACAACCGGTAGAGAACTTTTTTAATAGGCAGATTGACCAATTAAACAACCATTGTGTGAAAAAATGGATGGCGCTACACGTTCAACTAATCAGCTAATGGAAATGACGATGGACTTATGTGAGCACTGTTTAGGTTTCCTAGTGTTATATAAATAAAAACAGTACATAAATCGTTAAGAAAATCATGTGAAATACATATTTTTATTTATTTCAGGAACAACTAACACTATTTGACAGAAAAAAGCCACATTTGTAGTTTTAGTACAACCATTTTTTATTTAAATAATAATATCTCCAATTGTTAAATACTTGTCAAAATCCTATAATGATCGCCAAATTCTTGGAAAAATGGAATATTGCAGTATAATTTATTTATTTAGTTTGAATTCTTTGAAATCCTCAAATATTTGAATATTCTAAGTCAAAATTGTCCTTCGATTTCATTTAATAAACGTATAAAATAAAACACAAAACATACATAACGTTTTAACGGACTTCACAGCCCAAAATACTCTCAAAGCAAGAGAAATAGGATGATTTTTCAGGAAAATATCCGAATAATTGGAGAATAAATTCTTTTAAATATAATTAATGTATAGGTATCATATTGAATTAAATATGAAATTCTTCAAATTTCATGTCGAAATATACTACATTTTCAACAAAACAGTTGAATTTTCAATAAAAAAAATTAATTTTCTACCAAAAGAGATGAACTTACAACTAAGAAAGATCATTTTTCCACTAAATAAATGACTTTTCAAGAAACAAAAAAATTAATTCGACACCAAACAGTTGCATTTTCAACCAAATATTTGATCTTTCAAGCGAAACAGAGGACTTTTCAACAAAAGAGTCAAATTTTTACCCAGTAGTTCAACTTTCAAACAAGAAAGATGCATTTTCAA
This sequence comes from Andricus curvator, assembly GCA_932195095.1. Lineage (NCBI taxonomy): Eukaryota > Metazoa > Arthropoda > Insecta > Hymenoptera > Cynipidae > Andricus > Andricus curvator. The sequence goes on along the minus strand of CAKNYM010013012.1, from coordinate 42,449 downwards.
CCTAGGAAAAAGAAATTTTCTGTCCAAAAAGACAAATTTTTAACAAAACAGTTAAATTTTCAAAAAAATATGAACTTAACACAATCGTTGAATTTTCAATCTATAAAGAGGAATTTTCAACCAAACAGTTGAATTTTCATCAAATAAAATTAATTATGAACCAGTTGCATTGACAACTAAATAGTTGAACTGTCAAGAGAATGGGACGAATGTGCAATAAAACAGTTAAATATTACTTCTCCACCAGTAAAATTTAACCAAAAAAGAAGAATTTTCAAAAAAATAGTTCGATCCACAAACGAAAACGAATTAATTTTGAACCAAAGGGTTGCACTTATAACCAAAATGGATAACATTTCTACCAAACGAGATGCATTTTCAACCAAAAAAGATTTTTTATTCAAGGGAGAAGAAATATGTCAAACAAACTGTTGAATTTTCAATCCAAAATGGCGAATTCTCTAGGAAACAGTTGAATTTTTTACCCGAAAGCAGGGATTTTTAACAAAAAGTTAATATTCAATCAAATATTTGAATTTTCTACCAAAATAATAGAATTTTCTACTCTAACAGTCGAATTTGTCAACTAAATAGTTTAATTTTAAACTAAAAACGATCCATTTTCAACCTGAATTGGAATAGTTAAACTTGCAGTTTAAAAAATTGATTTTCATCAAAGGAAAACGAAATTTAACAAAATAGTAGAATTTTCAGCAAAAGAGATGGATCCCCAACTAATGAATTGAATTTTTAACAAAGTAGTTTAACTTTTAACCAAGTAGTTGAATTTTGAATCAAGAAGATTAATTTTCTACCAAAAAGACGAATTTGTAATAAAATTGATAAATTTTCAACTAAATAGTTGAGTTTTCAACCAAAAAAGGTGAATTCACAATGAAAAATATAATAGTAGAATTTTAAACTAAAAATGATGAATTTTCAACCAAGAATAGAATAGTTAAATGTGCAGATAAAAAATTAATTTTCAACCAAAAAAAAAACGAATTTGAATTTTTTACCAACTCTCTTAAACTGAAACAGTGAAATTGTCACTGGTTGAATCAGTATTTTGAATTATCATTGGTAAAGCAGTGATTTTGCGATTTGTACTGGGTGAATCAGTAAGTGATTTATCTGAAACAGCGTTACTGAATATACCAGTAATGCCAAATGATAGATTCAACCAGTGATATATGGCGGTCCACGCGGCCAAGATATGATCCTCCAGTTGTCTCAGTCGTCTGGTGCGCGCGTGTCATCGGTATTTCTCGAGTGAAAACGAACTTTATTGTGTACTAGTGTTTGTGTTAGAAATATTTGGAGTCTGGTTGCAAACCCTGGTGAAAGTTTCGGATAGGAATTCATTCCTAACCAATCCGAAGTCATCCGAATCATTCCGGAATCTGTATCCGAACCAATCCGAGTTAACCCGAACATATCCGAAAAAAGTTCTACATTTCGTTCGATCGAAATCGGTTAAAAGTTAATCCGTCTCAATCCGATTCAATGCAAACTTCCAATCCGAATTAACCCGAACCAAATTTCCAATCCGAATGAATCTGAGCTCGGATTGACCTAAATTAATTTTCAATCCGAATGAATCCAATTCAGTCTGAACTCGGATTCATTCGGATTGAAAATCGGTTTATGTCAATCCGAGTTCGGATTGATTCGGATCATTTGGATTGAAAATGTGGTTCGGATTCGTTCGGATTGAGTCGGATTAATGTATAACTGATTTGGATCGACAGAAATATATAATTTTTTTTCAGATTGGTTCGGATTGATTCGGGTTGGTTCGGATACTGAAATAATTGTAAAAAAGGTAAAAATCTGATTTTTGAAGAAATGTTTGTTTGAATTAAACAAACATTTGTTTGACCCTATATCAAAGATAGAATTTGTTCGATTCAAATAAAACTTGTTTGAGTAAAACAAGGACGTGTTTGAATCAAATAAATTTTGTTTTAATCAAAAAAATATTTGTTTGACCTTATATCAAAGAAAGAATTTGTTTCATTCAAACAAAAATTTTTCTGAGTGAATGCGTGATGTAATCTGCTGGTATCAATAGACAGTTTTTATCCGTACACATACATAACCTTTTCTATAAAAAATGTTACTGTACGCTCATCTGCATTTTACTGAGATGCAGAGATTTATTGGCAGGAATTTCATACCCAGGGAGTGGTAAAACAATAATACGATCCAAGGACTCAATTATTTTCTGAAGGAAAATATCAGATTCATGTTGGTAGGATAATAAAGAAATTCGAGATTCTCTAAGATGTAGTTCGAGAAAAAAATAAGATATAGTTGGAAAGAAATTAGGGTTCATTGTATATATCGTGTGTGAGGGTAAGAATTAAGAGGACAACAGTCAAGGGGGCTCTTGAGGAAAGAACGTAACATATTTATTATTTAATATCTATCACGTGGAAAATCACGAGAAAATGTCTTATCTCCTTTTGAGAGGGGTCGGATGACGCAAAAGACGCGTTCAAATTACCGTAAAGACTTCTGCTCGAAAAATTTGAATTACATCACGTTTCGTTACATAACAAAAGTTTTATTCAATAAATGACCTATCCTCACTACATGACTCCAAAAAAATTTTTATTTCCAATTTTTATATCATTTTTTTTATTCTTACACGAACAAACATTATGGCTCTGCTAAATTTACAGTTTTGGGGACAGCATACATTTTCTGAATTTTCAGTCATTTTAAAGATTTACGAATGTTTTTGTTAAATTTAGAGATTTAGTTCTAGCTGGTCTCATTTTCAGTCGGATATTGACCCAAAATTAAAAAGAAGCATTTTTCAGTCAAAAGGGACTTAAATTGAATATTTAACCAAAAAATATTACATGAAGTTGCCCCGGCAATGCACAGTGGGACAAAAAAGATTCTGTGGAATCGTGTTTTTTTAGATGTAAGATTTTTAAATTTTCACAAAGATTGATGTGTTCGGATTTTGGATAACAACTTTTGTTATTTTTTTATTTACAACAAAATTGACATTTTTTTTACTTTTCAGATGTACCATTTTTATCTAAGATTTTCAGATTGTTCAAACAAGGTCTTATATCTATGCTAAAACTATCTAGAAATAATTGCAAAAATTGTATTACGTTATAAACAAATTAATGAACAAACGTTATTTTTGGGGTTAGCAATGTTCAGCTCATTCAAATCCAGAGTTTTGGTATAAAATGTGACATAAAGTAAAAATTGCGGCTACAAAATACATTCCTGTGAAAACAGGTGAAATATCATTCTAAATCCTTAACAGAAAGCATAAAAATTGTTATTGAAATTAAAAATAAATACAGAAGAAAATTTCAAAGAAAAGAGCTTGGGTCATGAAACAATGGGATGATATACTTATGAAATGTAATACTTCTGTACAATGACTTTGGAAGATTACGAAATAATATATAAAGAAAAAAGTAGCCATACCACCATTAAATGTGAACAACAAGGTACAAAACTAAAGACAAAGTTGAAGCCATGGCTGAACAATTCCATTCAGTGCATCTGCAAAATGATAATTTAGGAAATGCACAACATAAAAAAAGTGGTGGTAACAGTCAATAAGTACATCAAAAACGCAAAATTAATGTTGATGATATTAAATTCACGACACGAAGTGAAATATCTAAACATATTAAAAAGTAAAAGAATAACAAAGCTCCTGGGTTTGACAATGTAACTGAAGCCTTAATTAAAAAACTTCCACTGAAAGCTATTGTGATGCTCACAATAATTGTAAACGAAATATTTCGTGTAGGTCGCACTTTTCTGCTGCTTGGCAAAAAGCAAAAGTGTTACCAATTCCTAAACCCGGGAAGAATAATACATTGATTTGCAATTATATACCGATAACTCTTTTACCACATTTAAGTAAAGTGGTAGAAAAAATTATTAAAAGCGTTACGAAAAGAGTTACCAATTATATTACGAAAAAATTCAATGAAAAAAACATACTGGACTTATACTACTAGATTTCGAAAAAGCCTTCGGCACAGTGTGGCTTAACGGCTTAATATATAACATTATTCACTACAATAATTTCCCAGCGTATATAGTGCATCTAATAAGCTCTTATGTAAGAAATAGAAAAATATTTATGGAATATAACAATGTCAAGTCAACTGTCAAAAAAGTCAGTGTTGGAGTCCCCCAAGGATCAGTATTAGGACCAATATCGTATATAATATACATAAATGATATACTTAGACTGAAACATATAAATATTAGAATATTTTCAGATGACACGGGGATTTTTACATCTTCATTGAGAATTGATACGATTGTTAAAAGACTGCAAACTGCAATAAATAAAATTATTAAATATCTAGAAAAATGGTAAATCATGGTGAATAGTAGTAAAACTGAAGCTATAATATTTACAAAGAGAAGACCAATAATAGAGAAAAATACTGTAATAGGCGACACCCACATAAATTGGTCGAATAGTGTCAAATATCTAGGGATTGTATTAGATAGAACTCTAACTTTTACGCGGCACATAAATTATGTAACCCAAAGAGCTGTATGTTCATTGATCGCACTTTATCCACTTTGCTTAATAAAAGAGATGCTCTAAACATTGAGGGCCCTGGAAATCGAGTGTAAATCGCAAAAATAAGATTCAGGCCAAACGGTGAAGACATTTTGTCTCATTTTTTGTATACATAGTCTAAAGAGTATAAATACTCTCGATAAAGTTCGCTTTTTTCAAAAAAATTATATTTTTCAGGTGGAAATTAAAAGAAATAAATTTTCCTCGACTTCTTTCAGGGGCGAACATACCGTATACGAAAACTATGGGCCCCTACCCAAATGAGTGGATGCATTCCCAAAAGGTTGGGTGGGTGTAGGTGGTTGGGGATGGATAATATATCATGAAATGCAGACACTTTAATAAAATCAAAATGTAAAAAAATAATGTCTTATAATCAATTTGCCCCAGAATTTATGCATGCAATATTCACGTCGAATCAGTGTAACTGTACAATTTTCGGCAACTTACTCCTAAAGTAGTACCTTCTACATTAAATAACAATATATAAGCTCTCTGTATAAAAAGGAAGATTATACAAACATGCAAGATATCAATTTTATCTGTGTCGCCCAATTTTCCCCGAAAAATAACAGATTTATTCGCATTGTACACAAACTTTGCATGTTTGCACAACTCAGGGGCTGTCTGCAATAACCGCTTACATAACACAGAAAAAACAACATGTAATCTTTACAGCGATTTCAGAGTAATCTTTACCTGCAACAAAAATTAACTTGACGTGTTAAGATTTACCCACCATATGGGAAATGGTTACCATGTCAACTCTATTAAATCTTGTTTTGTTTCGATGCAAAAAAATTCAATTTTATCTACTTGAAAATTACCCGCAACAAAAATTCACTAGTATTTTTTCTGTGAAGTCTAGCGCTCCGTTTTGTTTTACCTGAGAGCTTGTACAAAATGGTTTCAAATTTTAATTTTTCAAACATATGTTGAAATATGAAATTTAATTGAGCATCTTCTTTTCCTCATGAAAAAACTTATAGCACTTGTATTTGTTGAAATAAATAGGAAATGCTGCTAATTTTTCCTACCAAATGGCCTTCTTTTAGTTCACTTTTGGGCAATACGGAATTTCTTAGGAGCAGTTTATCATTACATTCGGAAATGTTCCATTCACGCATAATGAAGAAAATGGTATACAATTGCAAAAAATTAAAATTACTAGAGCGTCTACAATGAAGGCGAGAGTTTACCCCCTTTATTTCTTGAGTCAACACAGATCTTGGTAATTGATACAGTCGCCACTAACACTTCCGTATGCACTAATAGGTCCCGGCCGAGTTAAATTTTGTTTAAAAGGTCAAAAAAATTCCCCTGATTACGAATATCTTGGTTCGGTTTTCGAAGTCTTGATTAGTTTTCGTGTAAAGAATTTTTTTTAAACAATTTAATTATTTATTAACAACACAAATTTATAATAGCATTTTCAACTCGCTAAGCAAAAATAAAACTTTTTTGCATCTTGCACTTTTTCCATAGGATAAACCGTTTGCAATCAATATGATAATTATAATAGTTGATAATCCATATATTTTGTTAAAAATTCGTCTTTTCTGGTGAAAAATTAATAATTTTCTTGCTTAAAAATGCAACAATTTTGTTCAAAGTTCATTTATTTTGTTTAAAATTCGTGTTTTTTGTTTGAAAATAAAAACATTTTCAGTTGAAAAATCATGTATTTTGTTAAAAATTCCTTTTTTTATCGGTGCAAAATTAATCTTCTCGGTTGCAAATACAACTACTTGGTTAAATGTTGAACTACTTTGTTAAACATTAATTTTTTGGCTGAAGATGCATAATTTTTGTTTACAATTCATCTCTTTCCTAGAAAATTGAACTATTGTCTGAAAAATTAATCATTTTCAGTTGAAACTTAAATTATTTCGTTGAAAATTCGTATTTTTCGATATAACATAATTCCTATTCTTTAAATATTTTGTATTGAAACTTTCAGTTTTTTGTCAAAACTTAATCTACTTTCCTCAAAAAAGTGAACAATTTTTAAAAAAGTATCCTTTTTTGTTGACAAGTCATCAACTGTTTCGTTGATCATAAATTCATTTCTGTTGCTTAAAAATATTCTACTTTTTTTGCAAATTTGATAATTTGGTTGAAAAGTCATTTTTTATGAGGATTCTTCATTTTACTTGAAAATTCATCTAGTTGGTTGCAAATATAACTATTTTGTTAAAAAATCATTGTTTTTCTTAAAAAATTTTTTATTTTTTAACTCAAAAATTTACTCTCCCACTTCCAAATTTATAATTGTATTTGAAAAATCATCTCAGTATAATCTTCCTTTTGATACATAGAGAGCTTGAATATTGTCATGTAATGTACAAGGTACTACTTAAGGAGTAAGATGCCGAAAATAGTACAGTTACATCACTGATTCGGCGTGAATATTGCAATATTGCATGCAAGAATTCGGGGGCGAATTGATTATAAGATGTTATATTGTTTATAGTTTGATTTTACTTAAAGTCTGCATTTCATGATATTATTCACCCTCCAACCACCTACACACACCCAACCTTTTGGGAATTCACCCACTCATTTCGGTAGGGGCCCCTAGTTTTCGTATACGGTGTGTTCGCCCCTCAATGAAGTCGAGGGAAATTTCTTTCTTTCAATTTTTACATGAAAAATAGAATTTTTTTCGGAAAAAAGCGAACTTTACCGAGAGTCTTTATACTCTTTAGAGTATGCATACAAAAAATCAGACAAAATGGCTTCACCGTTTAGCCTGAATCTTATTTTTGCGATTTAGACTCGATTTCCAGGGCCCTTAAGAATAAACTGACTTTATATAAAATTATTATTATACCTGCAATGACATATGCCTGTTCTGTTTGGAATTTCACATGTCAAACCAATTACAAAAAATTACAAGCAACACAAAATAAATTCCTACGCGGCTCGTTGGGAATTTTAACAAATACACCTTAGTACAAAGTATGCATGAAGAGTTGAAAATAGAGACAATTAGAGAATATATTGAAAGAATATCATTAAATTACTATAATAGAATTACTGAACATACTAATATAAGTGTAAAAGAGATCGTGTATGTAACACGAAAATATAAACGCAAAAGAATCATGCATATGGTCTACGAAAAATGATTAAAGAATAGTTGCATGCTGCAACTCAAACTTTCTTATTTTCTCTGGTTTTTTAGATATATTACTTTTACCAGGAATAAGATACGTTATTATACATCATATATACATATGATATACATCATGATATACATATGACATACATCATGATACACATCATCATCATATACATCATGTACGAATGTAAAAATACTATGTAACAATTTATGACAGTAAACACATAATAATAATGCCATTTAGCAATTTTTTAAACAATTTTCATAAACAAATTCACAGTTTGGATATTTTTCAACCAATAGGCTCAATTTTTTACGAAATTAACCAAGAATTTCTTTCCTACGACTCTTTGCTATGATACTTCGAAAATTTATAACAATTATTAATTATTTAAACAATTTTCATAAACAAATTGAGAGTTTGACTATTTCTTAACGAATACGCTCAATTTTTGTTTACCAAGTGGATTAGTCACGTATTTCCGATTACTTTTTGCTATGATACTATTTTTGTTTATCAAAATTGTTTAAATAATTAATAATTGTTGTCAATTTGGAAAGTATCATATCAAAGAGTCATCAGGAAGACATTATTAGTCGATTTCGTACACAAAAACAGAGCGTATTCGTTGAAAAATAGCCAAACTATGAGTTTGTTTATGAAAATTGTTTAGATCATTAATAATTCTTGTGAATTTGCAAAGTATTGTAGCAAATAGTTGTCGAAAAGACATTCGTAGGTGACAACTTAAATAAATTAAGCCTATTCGTGGAAAAATAGCCAAATCCTGAATTTTGTTAATGAGAATTGTTTAAATAATTAATAATTTTTATGAAAATTCAAGGCATCGTAGCGAAGAGTCATCGGAAAGATATTTCCGATATATTATAAATATTGTTTAAGTAATCAACCATTTTTATTTAGTTGGAATGTAGCATAGCAAAAGGTCATTGCAAAGACATTCACAGTTGATTTCATAAAAAAAAATGAGCGTATTCATTGAAAAATAGCCAAACTTAGTAGGAAAATTTACTAATAAAAGAGTACTAAGACGGTAGCTAATATTGCTTCAGTAATTATTTTTACTGATCATTAGTTAAAGTACTAAATTACTAAAGTACTAAATTTAGGGTGAAAAATTTCAAAATTTTTATTTAATATTTTATTATTGAAAACTGTATAATTTACAGATGGATTTATAATGTTATCAAAACGTAAGATGAATACTTCGTTTCTGAATGAGGGACATCCCTTTCAAATTTTGTACCTAGGAATCGTAATTTTTCCGTCTTTTCCAATGAGAAAACATTTGTCAAGATGTAAAAGGGAAACATTTTCTTCTTGGCTAGAAATTGAATGCTCTTTACATAAGATGTGATGAGGGTCATGTTTGAGCCCGAAAAAAATCCTTATTCTATAAAACATTAATTTACTGTATTTAAAATTGGGTTTTTACATTACATCAGTTTTCTGATAAATTTGCATATGTTGAAGGAAAAACATAAACAATTATTTGACATTGTTAGAGAGCTATTACATTTATGATTCATATGTATAGTAATTTCAAAATTATTGTTTTGTCCCTAAAATTCTAATTATTATAAACAGTACATTTTTCCGATTAAATAATTTAGAAAAAAAATCTCGAGCGCTTCAATTTCGAAATTAAAGCCGCGCATCAAAAGGGAACTTAACTGACACTTAAATAGGTCACCTGGATATTCTTGAATATGAATTTAAAGTTTACCCACTTCAGGCGACTTATTCAAATGTTAATCAGGCTCCTTTTTGACGCGCGGCTTCAATTGCAAATTCTATATCACGCTTGACAGTGTGTACGTGCACGGAAAAAATCCAGCTATTCGTACTGAAATTTTACTCAGAGAGATGTCCTCTCGTGATAAAAGGATGTTTCTTGACGTCAATGGAATTTCCTCTTAAATTTAAGGTTAAGAGGATTTTCATTTATCTCAACAGGCATCCTCTTGCAGCAAAAATGATTCTGTTTGGGTGAAAAATATATTCACGTGGTTCAAAACAAAAAGGGCAAGAGGAAGATGCTTTCATTTCAAGACAACTTTTTCTCTCAGTGTTCGGTATAAGTAGACCTTTTTCCAGGTTCCGCTATTCGTGCCGAAAAAATCTGACTATACGTACTCAAATTTCGATCCACGTAGCCACGGCCATTATTTTTAATTTTAATACCGAAAGTTTCGTTTTCTTTTTAAATATACATGAGGTTTTTTATGTTAAAAGTATTTTAATTGAAAAATATTTCAGGAACGCATATAAAATATCATTATTGTATGAATTTTACACTTTTTCTCAAAAATAACAATTTTAATCTAACGTTTGTATATTAGTAGTAAAATGTTTTTACTGCTCTAGCCATTCGATTTTCTACAGTGGTAAAAAGCGGTTATATTTTTGTATACTTACAATGGTCGGTCAAAATGTCTTTTTTTGCAGCACCTCTCTCGAAAGTGGGACTTTACATGCTTCTTAATCATGTGCAAAGTAACTCATTCAGTCGACGCGACGCACAGTGGGGTGAAATCAAAAAACGAGGTTCAAAATTAAATTTAGAACGCAATCAGGCACCGATTTTAGATTTTTTTTTCAAATTCAAGGACTACATTTTTCAGAAAATGGTGAGAGTAGATTTTCAATTCTTTTGTTTATTTCATTTTTATGTTAATGCAAACAGTGGACAAAAGTTTCGATTTTTTTTAATTTAATTTTTTATCACTTAAAAAAATTTTTCTCAAACGTCCCGTCACTTCGATTCAATGCACAGAGGTATAAGAAAGAAAAAAAATGTTGAATCGTGAAGTTAATCGTTATAAACAAATTGTATTAACAAATAATCGACATTAGGGGAAATTCGTCTTCAAAGTATATTTCTGGTCTGAGATTGCTTGCTTTCATCGTTAGGATGATATGTGGCCATTGAAATTTAAGATTAAATGTTAATAATAAGTTCTACAAACAAATTATATAAACAAATGTACATCGCAGACATTTATAGGCAGAAACAAATCTGTTTTTCTTTTATCTAGGAGATAAAAAATGAGATTCAAAAAATCGACCCTTTTTTCACAGAAAAAAATAATAAATCTACTCTCATCGTTTTCTGAAAAATTTAGTCCTTAATTTTTCAAACAAAAAATCTCAAATCAGTGCCTATTTGCGTTCTAAATGTAATTTTGAACCTCGTTTTTTGATTTCACCCCACTGTGCGTCGCGCGAAAATAATTTTGGCGCATGCGCACTTTAAAATACAGCTATTTTGCACACCGCTGGGTAAAGTTGCGCATGCGCACTTCAGATAAAACCAAACAACTTTACACAACGGCAGTTTGGATGCCATGTAACAGTTACAGCGCTTCTTACTGTCACTGCTTCGAGGCACCCTGTATCTTACAACATTCTCGAAAAAGTAAATATAAAAAGTTAAAATATGTATGTGGGCGTCCGCATGAAAAGGTCTCTAATGACCGGTTTTAGTTTAGGAGATATTGAACGCTTTTCTAAGTTGAGGTCAAAATTATTATTTTCGGGGTTGAGTGGGGGATGATAATGGGACCTACAGTGAATCTTTAGGGACTATACTCATATCCAGAAAGTAATCGGAAGTGGGTGTAATTCATTTTCGAAGAAAAATATAACACGTGTGCTTATGGCACTCGCCAAGTTAAGATAACTTTTTTTCGAAACATGATTTTTCGAAGTTCCAACTTCAAAAATGCCCCGTTGACTCGTTTTTCAACTTAGAGCGTTCGTTTTGGGCCTAAGATTCCAGAAATTTATCCAACTATATGCCCCTATATGTAACTCCATACCGGCCATAAGGGCCCTTTTCATTTGGACGCCCACATATGATTATCGAAGAAACTAGTGAAATAATATATATATATATATATATATATATATATATATATATATATAATTCAAAAAAAGGGTTGAACAACCACCGCAGGGTCCCACTGTGAGCAACTCCCATCCAAAAATGACACCGGCTCCCAATAGAACCACAGGGCACTAATAAATCACAACGACAGGCCGGCGAAACCCTCGTGTATATTGAGCACACGAAGCTACACAAGGATGACAGCTCTCTGCATCCATCTCGCAAGTGCCTTGGCATATTTTTAGCACGCTGGTATGGATTTAGGGTTACGAACCAGTGATAGTTTCGCACCTCCAAGAGCACCGATCACAAGGACAATTACTTTAACCGAATATTTTGGGTACAGTTGTAGTCGGCCAGAGCCGAGAATTCCATCACGAATATAATTCGTTTCTCGAAGTCTTGGAGGACGATGTCGGGCCTCGAGTGTGCAACGGAGACTGCTGTCCGAAAATCGTAGTGCCAGAAAATTTGGCACTTCTCGTTTTGGAAATTGAAGGTGACGTTGGTTGAAGCCGAGGTTGTTCGTTGGCACACGATAATTTCCAGATGAGAATTGTAAATCTAGTTTTCCAAAGGGGCATCAATCTCTCTATGCATCTCACTATGTGTGGATGAACCTTCAAGCTTTCCAACAGGGTCTCTGGGTTGGACAAGTTGCCTTTTTTCGGTAGGAGTATAGTGCGTCCTAACACCAGCCACTGCGGAATGGTCGTTTCCGATATTAAAGATGAGGTGCATTTGCAGGCCAGATGTTGGTGTATAGATGTAAACTTCTTCTACCAGAAGTCCTTGATACCATCTGGTTTTGCAGCGGAAAAGTTCTTCGTGCCTCTATGTGCTTTTTTCACCTCTTCGGCAGTGATTGATGAACTTTGTCCTACTCAGATGTTATGAGTTTGTCGCAAAATGCCATGAAGCGGATGATATTCACAGTATCTTCTTTAAAATCCAGTGTTTTCGGGATCTTGTATACCTCTCTCCAAAAAGGCTCTACCTCCTTGGGCTTGGGTGGATTTTTGACAGAAACAGGGAGGTCGCTAAATAGGCGCGATGGGTCAGCGAGAAACTGTTGACTTTCACTGACCCATCTCTCCCTCTTCTGTAGTCTCCTCCTTGCGTCAGATAACACCCGTATTTTGTCAACAATATGCTACTTGATTGTCAGCAGCTTTGACTTGTTTAGTTTGTGATTGTGGATCCTCAGTTCTTGGGCGAATTTTCGAACCCTTTCCGTGAACGGTCTACCAGATGTTATGTAGTAAATCACAGACTGAATACAGGACGCATTCTGTCTTGCCCATCCAATCTTCTTGTTCAGTTAATGCAAGCGTCTTTTGGTCTTTGGATCCATCGTCGGCCAAAGCTCTCGCATCACCATAAATTGAACAATTGATGGTCCAGAGGTCGGACGCCTCTGAGATATCCTCACGAAGGGAAGCTTCCATTTCAGTCAGATCTTGCGGCTTAGGAGAAACCTGTAGGCCAATGTTCCTCCTTGTACTGAAATCGCGATCATCTCTCAGAAGGTGCCTGCTTTCCGCGGTTGGTCTTAATGTCGCTTATCTTCGTATACTACTACTATCTTCGTTTAAGACACCTCACCCAGGTGTCAATAAGCTTTCGGCACGGCTGTTACGCCTCCGCTTAGGGGATATTCCTTCGGGACCATCCCTGGACAATTGTCCGCGACTGCTTATTAATTATTGTAACCATATTGAGCAGAAACCCCTGGTACAGGGACCCTATATCCGCAACCCGAGGACGCGTTCGATGGCTTTGTCAGAGGCCCTTGCTCTGAGGGGACTTGCTCGGGAGGCAATGGAGGGTTGATCAGAGGGCCCTGGAGGCCTGCTCAGGAGGCTGTAGAGACCTGGTCAGAAGGTTCTGAAAACCTTATTAGGGGGCCTTAGAGGCCTGTTTGGGAAGGCTCTGAAGTATTGCGCAGGAGGTTCTGGAGGCTTGTTCCAGAGGCTCTCCAAGCCTGCTCAAGAGGCTGTAGAAGCCTGTTCAGGAGGCTTTGGAAGCCTGCTTATGAGGCTCGAGAGGCCTGCGCAGGAAAGCTTTGAATGTCTGCGCAAGATGTCCTAGAGGCCTGGTCCGGAGGCTCTATGGGCCTACTCAAGAGGCTCTAGAAGCCTGTTCAGTAGGCTTCGGAGGCCTGCTCATGGGGCTCTGGAGCCCTGCTTAGGAGGCTCTAGAGGCCTGCTCGGGAAGACTCTAAAGATTTGTTGAAGAGTCATTAGTGGCCTATTAATTCAAGAGGCTTTGATGGTCTATTAAGGATGCTCTGGAGGTCTGCTTAAGAGGCTCTGGAGGTCTGTTCAGTAGAGTCTCCTTAGAATTTTTAAAACAGCGGCGAGGAGATCTTTTAAAATAGTTCAATTTTCAACCAAAAGGATTAATTTTCTACCAAAAAAGACGATTTTTCAACAAAATACATGAATTCTCAAATAAAGAGTTGAATTTCCAACACAAAAAAACATTTTCAACCAAAGTGATGATTTTCCAATTAAATGTTGAATCCTGAACTGGAATAGATGAATTTTAAACCAAAAAGATGAATTTTTAACAAAAGAGTTTAACTTTCAACCAAGTAGTTTTATTTTCAACCAAAAAGATACATTTTCAACTAAAATGATGAATATTTAACTGGAATACTGGGATTTTTAACCAAAAAGATGAATTTTCAAATGAAAAGATTAATTTTCTACCAAAGAAGATACGATTTTTCAACAGAATACATGAAATTTCAACGCAATAGTTTAATTTTCATCTAAAAACGATAAATTTTCAACCAAATAGTTGAATTTTGAACTAAAAAAGATCAATTTTTATCCAAACTGATGAATTTTCAACTAAAATGATGAATCTTCAACTGGGATAGTTAAGTTTCAAACCAAAAAGATGCATTTACAAATAAAATGATGAATCTTTAACAAGAATAGTTGAATTTTCAACGAAAAAGATTAATTTTTACCAAAAAGACCATTTTTCAACGAAATACATGAATTCTCAACCAAATAGTTAAATTTTCAACTAAAAAAGATCGATTTTCAACCAAAAAGTTGAATTTTGAACTAAAAAAGGTCAGTTTTCTACCAAAAATGGAACAGTTATACATTTTCAGTTAAAACAATTAATTTTGACCAAAAAGACATTTTTTCAACAAAATACATGAATTCTCAACCAAATAATTGAATTTTGAACTGAAAATGATCAGTCTCCAACCAAAAATGGAACAGTTAGATTTCCATTAAAAAAATTAATTTTCTACACAAAAAACAAACAAGTTTTCAACTGAAATGATGAATCTTCAACTAGAATTGATGAATTTTAAACCAAAAAGATGACTATTTAACAAAAGAGTTTAACTTTTAACCAAGAAGTTTTATTTTCAACAAAAGAAGATACGATTTTTCAACAAAATACATGAATTTTAAACAAAATAGTTGAATTTTCAACTAAAAAAGACAACTCTTCAACCAAATAATTGAATTCTGAACTAAAAAAGATCAATCTTCAACCAAAAAGGTGAATTTTTTACTAAAATTATGGAATACTTAATTGGAATAGTTACATTTTCAATTAAAATAAATGTTAACAAAAAAAACTAATTTTCAAAAAAGTATTTATGTTTTCAAACGAAGTAATGAATTTTCAACTAAAATGATGAATCTTTAACTGGATTAGGCGAATTTTAAGCCAAAAAGTTAAAGTTTCAACTAAAATGATGATTCCTTAACTAGAATAATTAAATGTTCAACCAATAACATCAATTTTCAACCAAGAAGATTAATTTCTAACAAAAAAGATGAATTTTCATCTTAAAAAGATAATTATCAACCAAAAATTGAAAAGTTAAATTTTTAGTTAGAAAAATTAATGTTCAACCAAAGATATACATTCTGAACTAAAATGATGGAATATTCAATTGAAATCATTAAAGTTTCAGTTTTGAAAAAAATTAATTTTCAGCCCACGAAATTTTTTTTTTTTTTTAAATAGCTTTTTTTAACCAAAGGGATATATTTTTTATTAAAATGATCAATTTTCAACCAAAATAATAAATTTAAAAAAAAGAGTTTAACTTTCTACCAAATAATTAAATTTTCACTCCAAAAAATATGAATTCTGAACGAAAAATGAACTAGTTGATATTTTAACCAAAAAAGTTTTTAATTTTCAATCAAAAACAGTTTAGTTCAATCATAGAGAACAAATTTTCAACAAAATACATGAACTTTTAACCAGATACTTAAATTTTCAACTAAAAGGGATCAAAAAAACAATAATAGAAAGGTTACATTTTCAGTAACAAAATTATTTTCAAACCAAAAAAAAAACGAAATATCCACAAAGATGGTCATTTTTCAACCAAAGAGATGAATTTTCAAATAAAATGACGAATCTTTGACTAAAAAAATTAATTACAAAAAAAAAGAGTTTATCTTTCAATCAAGTAATTAAATGTTCATTCTCAAAAATATAAATTCTGAACAAAAAATGTAGTAGTTATATTTCAACTGAAAAAGTTTTAATTTTCAATCAAAAACAGTTGAATTACACCAAAAAGGATGACTTTTCAATATGAGTCGAATTTTCAACTGAGAAAGATTTTTCAGTCAAGAGAGAGAAGAAATTGTAAAAGAATTGTTGAATTTTAAAGCAAAAAGATGAATTTTCAGTCCAGAAGATTAATTTTCTACAAAAAAGAACGAGTTTTCAACTAAAAGCGATCAATGTTCAACCAAAAATAGAATAGTACAATTTTCAGTAAAAAAATTAATTTTAAACCAAAAAAAACGAATTTTCAACAAAATAGTTATAAATACAAAATTCCCTGATAATTCCAGATTTTCCAGGTAGGGTAGACACTCTGAGTAATCATGATATATAAAATTTGTACTTTATTTTGCAATATTTTAATAAGCAATCCGGCACGAGATACATGACGAGAATGTGTTCGTTAAAACCGAAGGAGCTTTAACAAAAGAGGATTCACAATCACCAAATTACAGTTGTCGATGCTTTGACCTATAGTTTTAAAAAGTCTGCACAAATGCGGGGAAAGTACAAAGGCAGAGCGCGTAGCGCGATGTAAATATATTATCGAGCGCGAAGCGCGAGAAACAACAGACGCGCGCTCTAGGTGCGCTCAAACTTCATTTGTATTAGATAATTTGTTGCCATTAAAATTATATACTTTAATTGACTCAGTAATAGAAATAATTCGAAATCGATGCATATTGTATATTGTATATAGAAAATGAGATTGGATTCATTCAGAGGATTAATTCCAAATAGCCATGCAATAAATGTTACACATTACCGTGTCAAACACTCGTTTATAATAATTTTCATGTATTAAAATTATTCACACAATAAATAATTTTATACATTAAATTCGATTGTATGTATTTCTTTCAATAAATTTCATTTAATACAATTACTCACTGGATAAATAATATTAGACATGTAATTCTATTGTAAATGAGTTTCTGAATTAAAATATAGTAACAATAA
This sequence comes from Andricus curvator, assembly GCA_932195095.1. Lineage (NCBI taxonomy): Eukaryota > Metazoa > Arthropoda > Insecta > Hymenoptera > Cynipidae > Andricus > Andricus curvator. The sequence goes on along the minus strand of CAKNYM010013012.1, from coordinate 25,300 downwards.
TACATTTTTAATTAAAAATCACTCAAAGCTTCTAGTTTATTTTTACTTTCAGTTAATTCTGATTCTATCACAAATATCAGGAAATGAGTTACATTAGTTTCAATCACGCTTTTATGAAAAGTAGATCACTGCGCGTTAAGCCTAGAAGAATGAAGAACTTATAGACAGTTTTGTAACTTGTCTCTTCAATATAAAAGAGTTAGTATTGAAAAATAATTCATTTATTAAAATGAATAAGACCTACATAGTGAAAAACTCTTACTTTTGTTGCATCTTGAATTAAGCCTATTTTTTTGGCTTAAAGATATATCTTAGCTCATGTTTTTGTTTTCACACAAGGCCCATTATCTTAAAATAATTTTTTTTTTCGTGTATAGAGTACAGTAAAGCAATTGCAGTATATAATGAAAGTAATTACCTCATAATCATCCACCGGATAATCTGAGTAGTCAATGGAGGTGTATTCTGGATCCGAAGTGCTTCTTTTAGAAACTGTGTGACCAAACGTTTTAGGGACCATTGCTATTATGGCCATCAAAAGTAGGAAATTCAAAATCGTTTCAAAGATCGCCTTCGCCATTCGTAAATCCGTAATGCCTCGTCTTTTTTTTTTTTTTTTTTTTTTTTTTTATATCACTTAAAGTCACTGAAAAATGTCCCTATAAACATGAGATGAAATTCAAAAATCTTTCTTGCTCATTTTTTCTTCTTTTTCTTTTGGCACTATTTTTGTAATCTTTTTGTTTAAAGATAGTTATATTTAAACTGCACGATTGAAAGAAGATTTGGCTGTTTTCAAGCACGAGTTCACAGTCTTGTGAAAAATGTATTATCTGTTTGCTCTTCCGGTGAAAAATTGTCTCGGGTTTCTTAATCTCGATGCACGCGATTTTTCTGACACTTGTTACCACTTGCAAGCCACCCTCTTCGTTACCGGGAGGTGCAATGTGTCGACAAGAGTTCCTATGGCGCTCTCCTATATACTTACTTTCCTCTGCTTATGGTGGGAGCCACGCAAGCGCGAAAGTTTCGGACTGTTTACATTTATTGCGTGCGTTCTGGGATGTTTTCTTTTTTCTTCTATGAAGTATATGCTGCGAGAATTCGCGATTTGTGAGATCATGGGCAGCTTCGCGTAAGACGAAATATAGGAACATCGTGGCATCAATCTTGAGCTTTTGCAAATTTAATATTGGTGCACTGTAAAAAATAAAAAAATTGTACCACTTAGAATGGTAAAATTACCAACAAAAAATTGGTGCAATTTTACTACTCTGATAATGGGATGAATACCACTTGCATGTTAGAAGTTCCAACCAATCTTGTAACTTTACCACTTTTAGACTGACACTATAGCAAGGCGTTGTAGAAGTACAGTTTCTGCTTGTGAATCTGTGACTTTCAGAGTAGGTAATAAATGGACCTGCTTTCAGAGTGTTGATTTTTTCGACGCTGGTAAAAGTACAGAAACTGGTAAAAATTCCTTTTTCCAACATAATCTCACGTCTTGAAATTTTATAATTGATAACGCGGCGTACTTGCACAGCTCTTAACGTGGTATAAGTACAAGTAATTGTAAAGTTTCAAAGTTGCGGAAAATAATGCAAAAAATGGTACAATTACAATTATTTGTAAAAGAGTGTTTCAGAACGGTATAAATTATGGAAAAATTTCTTTACGAAATTGATAAAAAATATAGTATAAATATACAATAAAAGGATATATTAAGTTTAATAAATAATAATCTTTTAAAGAGGGGAATTTTTTGAATATATTTACATATAAAAAAAAGAACTCTGAAGAACTCGGAGCAACTCAGAGACTCAGAGTCGACTTCAAGTGACTTCAACAAATTATTGTGTTTTGGCTGCGTGACATTTTGTGCACATCGTTTGTCAACGACAACATTTTTATCGAAAAAGACGAATAAAGTTTTCGGAAAGGTAAGTTATTTTCAGTCCTATTATGAAATTTTTATTTTTTACATTGAAATGTTTGTCGGGTTAAGATTATTTATTCTTAGACTTCCATTTTAAATTTTAGAAACTGGGAACACTTTCGGGCTGAAATCATTTAAATTTCGAGGTCTCAAAGTATCAATGACCCACGGTGTAATGATTTGGAATTTCAGAACCTTCCAACTACAATATTTGAGACTTGAATGTGAAAAATTTGAAATCTTAAAAACCAAATTCAAATTATTAAAAGGCTGCATAAATTAAAATTGAAAGTATATCTAAAGTTCAAAGTATTAAAAAAGGGAAAAAATGAAGCCTGTGACACCATATATTAGTAACTACGTGAATAAGAAATTCCGCAAATTTCAATCTGAAAATGTCATTTTTTTCGTGTTATGGTGGGGAACAAAATTGTTAAAAATGCATTTTTCTCGTCAAGGGATAAACCTATTTCGATGAAAAAATGTGTTATAAAGCTGAATGAGGCTAATAAATTTTTTTTTTGTAAATTCAGACTATAAATACAAAAAATGAAATTAAATTTCTCAAAATATTAACCTTAAAATCGCATTTCTTTGGAACTTATGTAGGGGAAAATAAAATAAAAAAAGTAGTTTTTCTTGAAAATAGCTTAACCGATTTTAATGAATAAAATATATATTGTGAAAACCAATAAGATATTTTTCGAGAAAATTTGAAGAAAAATTATTACTAAAAAAGAAGCAAATTCTTCTTTAATTTGAATTTTTTTTTACCATGATGCAACACACCAATTAATTTTGGAGGGGGGAGGGAGATATATGTGAATCTAAAACATAACCACCTCAAGCAAAAATTTAAAAAATTCAAAACAATTTGTTATGAGTATTTTTTGCCAGATTTTTGTTTTGTTTTTATTAGCCTTACTGATCTTTGTAACACATATTTTTCATCAAAATCTGTTGATCCGTTTACGCGACAAAAAATACATATAAGAAATAAATGTTGAACCTTCCATTTTTTTTAGATTATGTTTTAGATTCACACCTCCAATATTAAAGAAAATTCTGGAGTTGTCTAACTTCACATGTTCATGTCCCTCGGCTCTTTGTATAATATACAAAGTATATAATTTGAAGTTTATTTGATGAAGTTTAGTATATTATACCTGCTAACATTTCCATTTATGAACTTAAATTAAAAATGATAGATTTTGTACAGCAATATGCATAAGGTACAATTCTGCAATTATTACTTCTTAACAATTAGATGTAACGATTTTAATTTAACATTCTTTCAGTTTAATTCCATTTCAAAGATTATTGATTAAAAATTGTCAAAATTTGAAGACTGAAAATTCCAAAATTATACGTAAATATAATTTTTTTTAAATTTGAATTCGGATCGCTATAAATTGAGGTCAGTACATTTTGAATCACTTTTCCCAAATTGATGAATTCTAGACTACAAAACGTTCCATTATAACTAACGTTTAGACCTTAAGGACCTACGCAGAGATCCTTGAAAGGAAAAATAAAGCAAGACTGAAATGTATTTCTTGTAATTCTAGGTTGATGTACACATGGGGGCAGTTAGTGGACAATAGAGGAAAGCAATACGATTGTTAATAACTTTCCAATGCCTTTTCCTGAAATATTCCTTTAATCGTACTGTTCAATTGTACATGCTTGAAAATGTTTACGTGTAGTGCGTGTAAAATTAGTTTACAAACAATTCATTTGTATAATAAGCATCAAAAGTCACATGCAAATTTACCTAAATTACAAATATTTTGCAGACATTCAAACTGTTCTGCAAAACTGACGACATATGAGTCATTTAGAAAACATATCTACCGCCAGCATAATTACGCAACTGGGAACTCTGTTTATTCTTGTAATGTTGAAACTTGCAATTATATCTCTACAAATCTTAAATTGTTTCACTCGCATGTTAAGGGACATATTGAAAACTCGGCGAATGGAATAACTTGCCCCTTTCCAAGCTGTTTCGGTAATAGCACAAGATATCTTAATGTCAACAACTATACAGTTCACGCTTTTCGAAAGCATTCCAATGAGGATACAGGTTTGGATTTAGGGGAAATATATGATTTTGAGAATGACTTAGAAAATGTGTGTACTAGTTTTCCCGAGTTCCATAATGTAGGCGTAATAAATAGTTCAGTAAAGAACGGCCAGATAACAAACAGTAGTAAATCATGGTGGAATGAAGACTTCGTACCAAGTAGTGTTGTAACTGAAAAGAAGGAAATTTCAGATGTAACTAACAATCTGCTTAATTTGTGCCTAACATTGACTACGAAACATCACGCTACCGAACCTGCTGTGCAGGAAGTTGTTTCCAAGTCTTACGGTACTTTTCAAATCTGCAAAGACAAATTTTATCATTCTGTGAGTACAAGTAACTTGAGCGAAGAAGATAAAAAGAATGAAATTAAAAATTTTGATGACAGTTTTTTGGAATTTACAGACGCTTTTAATCCTAAGAAGGGGTTGTTGAGGAATACGTACAATAGAAAAATATTTTACCGCCAGAATTTAAATTTAATTCTCCCAGTGGAGGAAATTCTTCTCAATGATGATGGGGAAGACTCGGGATGTCGATTTAGTTACGTACCCATATTGGATACTCTCGGTTTGATGTTAATGGATGAAAAAGTTCGTGAATATTGCGAAAACGTTACATTACAAGACAACGGTCGAGTAATGTTAGATATTTCAGATGCTGCAATAGTGAAAGAGAATAAACTCCTTCAAAACAATACGAACGTCGTACTTGCAATTTTGTTCTCTGATGCTTTTGAAATATGCAATCCAATTGGAGCGTCTAAAAAGAAATTTAAAATTGTAGCTGTGTATATGGTTCTTATAAATCTACCTCCACATTTGCGGTCGAAAGCTGAAAATATAAAACTTGTACTCTTGTGCTTCGATTCATATATAGCAGAATTCGGTTGGGATAAAATCTTAGAAAAAGTATTAACTGATTTGAAACAACTTGAAACGCAGGGAATATCTATAGTAATTGATGGACAGTGTCAAACTTTTTTGGGTACTTTAATAGTTTCGGTGGGCGATAATCTTGGAAGCCATCAAATAGGTGGATACGTTGAAAATTTCAGTACATCACACAACTTCTGTCGCTATTGTGAAATAACGAGACAAGAATTCCACGAGAATATTTTTCGCAAAAGAAATTTGAGAACTATCCAAAGTTACACTGACTGTGTCAGGGAGGCAACAAATAAAAAAACAACGGTGAAGGGAATCAAAAGGAACTCTCCTTTAAATGGACTTAATTATTTTCACGTAGCCACACCAGGATTGCCTCCCTGTTTAGCGCATGATATTTTTGAAGGTTTCGCAAAAAAGGATGGGTTTTTAGCCATTAAATACTTCATTGCAAAAGGGTGGTTTACAGAAGGTTTTCTTAATTATCGCCTAAATAATACTACCATACTCTCAGAAAATGCAGTCTTCATTCCGCACATAAAAATAAAAGGCACTCAAAAGTCGCAACTGGATGGCACAGCAAGCCAAATCAGAAGACTTCTTGTACTTTTTCCTGTAGTAACCGCAGAGCAAGTTCAAGATTTTGAAGACCCAGTATGGAAAATGATCTTACATCTGAGAAAAATTTGCTCCATAGTATGCGCCCCGGCACTAACGTACGGTCAGATTGCTCTATTAAAAATTGATATAGACAGTTACTTGCGTCTAAGACTAGAATGCTTTCCTGAAGAAAAATTGATACCGAAACATGAATACCTTCGGCACTACCCCATGCTAATTTCTCACTTTGGTCCTCTAAAACATTTATGGACATTAAGATTTGAGAGTAAACACGGAGAATTCAAAACAGATGTAAGGCATTTCACAAATTTTAAAAATGTCACTCAGACACTTGCGGAAAAGCATCAATTGAAGCAGGCGGCTTTTCCAGCGAGTGTCGAGTCCTTTGTGGAAGCAAAAAAAGTTTTGCAATTTATCCCAGATGCGTATACTGCTGATGTGCGGCATTTAATAAGTCAATCTTTTATTGAAGATAACGTTGATGATAAGTATGTCTCAAAACAAGTAACTTTTAGGGGAGTTGAGTATAGAGAGAACATGATTGTTTGCATTGGTAAAAATGATTTTGGCAATTTCATTATATGTAAAGTACGCTTCATTATCATCAACTCAACATATACGAATATAGCGTTTATAGGAACTAGAAAGGAAATTATTTTCAATTCGTATGTCGGTGTATATGAAGATGGTACAAATGAACCTGAAAACGAAGTCCTGTCTTGTTTCCCATTTTCTTCCCTATTATCCCCTGATCCATTCCCTGAATTAACGATTGCCAACGTGACAGTATACCTGCCGAAGTATGCTCCTCTAGATCCAGATATCTAATGCAAATGTGAGTACATTTTTTGTATGGGGATGCAAAAAATGTATAGATTATGTTTTTCTTTATTCTTAAATGAATTATACCAACGCTTGCAATCGTTCACAATTAAGGATGTTCAAGAGCCATTTCAACAACAATTCTTAAGAGAGTTTTTCAAAAATTACTAATATTAATTTTTTCATAATTGACATGAAATGCACGGAAACTTTCCCAAAACCTTAGATTTCAATTTTTTGTTTTTCCTACGACAAAAACTCATTTTTACAAAACTCAAGAATCTAAAATAATTTTTAATATCTTGGCAAGCTATCCTTCGATTTTTTGGAGCACGTAGAAATTTTATCGCACTCAAAATTTACCCCTCAAAAAATGAGAGGATGTTAGTCATGAAAAATGTCTAGATACTGAATTCATTGCTAAAAATTATTTTAGTTTCTTAATAAAATTTTTGATGTTAAGGTTCATGACCAGGGTAATACGTAATGATTATGATGTTACATTTTTTTCAGTCTACTGGTCGTTTCAATATTTTTATAAAATATTGATGCTTAAATTGTGAAAAAAATTCTCTCTAGCTCCGGTGGGATTCGAGCACCACGTTTTTTTCACCATTTTTTTCACAATTTAAGTATCAATATTTTATAAAAATATTGAAACGACCAGTAGACTGAAAAATTTTAACATCCTAATTATTAGTTTCTTAATGCTCATAAAGCAGAGATTTTGTCCCAGAAAAACTAAAAATATTGAAATCTTACAAGATTGTTGGCCCTGATGATCCTCAGGAAAATAACCGATCTATTTCAAATCTTACACAAGTTATAAAGGGTTATAAAAATTGAAGGATTACAAAATTCTTGAAGATGCCAATTTTTTTTGGAAGAGATATAAGCAAAATTTCCTCTAGATGTTTAGATTGATTTAAAAATCTGGAGCAAATTTTGTATGATGCAATCGTAATTGCATCATTTTCCTCGATTTCATAGATTAAATATTATTCAATTTTCAAGTGAGTAGCTATTGAACATTGGTAAAGAAGATTAATAATGTGTATTGTATATAGGATGTTTTGTATAATTTAGATTTGAATCAGATTTCATTTTTTAAGAAAGAAGTTGAAAAATTCAAATTGGCGCCTGATACATTGAGTTTGTTAAACCTCCTCTTTTACTTCTTAATTTCTTGCAATTGAATTCTGAAGCAATTTGTATTCTTTCAGATGCATCGCCTGAAAGTGTGGTCCTGTGACCGTTCCAAAAAGTACGCCATTATTTTTTCAATTGGAGATAACGTATTAAATACCGTTCTGCAAAAAGGGAGTCAAAAATTAAAAATTAGAGGCGAAAAATTGGTTGCAGAGGACGATGGAACTATGGTTGAAGATGAAGATGATATTATGCACTACTCGAAAACTGAAAAACCAGTGTTGCTGCTTGAAGAGAGTGAGATGTGGTATCCCGCTAACCTTGAAATTATCCACACAATTACTTCCGATGATTTGGTACAGAGAAGAAATATTCAAAATCCTTCTAATGACGGTAATTCTGAGGTTGAAGAGGCAGAACAAAACTCTGAAGGGAATGAAAAGACCGAAGCTTTGTCCACGCGGAATGAAGAATCTGCGAATAACGGGGAAATTACGAACGGCGTGGATAGTCCAAGTGAAGCAATTGCGGCTTTCTTGGAGGCGAAACGTGCAAGCTTCACATCGTGGGCTACATATACAGTTCCCTTTACTCAAATACAAGCAACAGATTTAGAAAAATTAAGAAGAGGAATGGCCGACGATGATACCAGAACAAGTGTGGTTCATACGGTTGTTAGTGATATGCGATTTTATAACCGCCCAATTCATGTGCAAGATTGGAGGAGAGTCTCCGCGCAACTAATGAGTGCTTTTCCCGACACTTTCGAAGACAGAAATGACGACGGAAGTCGCTTGGACAGTGGCTACAATGAAATTTGCAGAAAGTTGCAGGAGCATAACAACTATTTAAACAGGGCACCTAAACGACCCAATCTTGTTGACAACCTGAACATTAAATTGAAGCACAGAAGAGCACTCCAAGCAGTGCAGGGTGGCACAATACAGTGGCAACCTGAAGACATACCGGCCGGAGAAACGGAGGATACTGTTATCGAAAAAAGGGACATGTTACAAGCATTTGATTGGTCACAGATAAGCGAAGTTAATCCTGGAAGTGACATCGAATTACTCCTAAAAGCAACCTACGCCAAAAGTAGAAGTTTTTTAAACGATATCGTTCAACCTCCAACTATAAACAAAATATTAAACTTGTGGCCTTGGCTTTTGAAACCAGTTTGCTTGTTCTGGCATTTCCAAGAATTGACAGGTGTCTCATTGGAGAAGTTGAGCTCAAATTTCGAGGAAAAAATGCAGAAAATTCTACTGTATGGTCAGCATAAGCTGCATCTAAAGTACAACGAAAATTTGACAGAAGCTGAAAAACATCACAAATTGTTGGAGGTATTGCAGATACATTTTAAAGAAAATGAAACGAACCTGCTTTTGCAATCTCATGCAAGTATTTTTTATAACAATACTTTTTTAGACTCATAAACAATTTAATCGCCCGGAGACTTAGCAGAGATAGAATTCGATACCCTTTTTTCTCCCTTTTACAACTCAAATTTCTTGTCAATATTTAGTTTTTAAAAACTCGTATTCAGTTGCATTCAATTGTACCTCTTATAAAGCTAAATTGAGAGAGCTTAGTTTATTTTGAAGGTCTTTGCGAAACTTACAAAACATTTCTTTTTATTTTAGACAAAAGATCCCCCTTTTTATTTAAAGCTAAAATCTTGAATTAATATTTTTGATAACTCATAATGCATTATTTTTATTTATGTTCTTATGCTTAATTATTTTTCTAGGAAAAAGTGAAGGAAAACTTCCTTGTTGATGTGACATATCCGTGTATTATTTACCAAAGTGAGTATTGAATTTTTTTGATTTATTTGTGACAGCCCTCGCGAAAGTATCGGATAGGAATTCCTTCCGGACCAATCCGAATCATTCCGCAATCTGTATCCAAACCAATCCGAGTCAATTCGAACCAATCCGAAAAAAGTTCTACATTTCGTTTGACCCAAATCGTTTAAAAATTAATCCGACTCAATCCGGATCAATCCGAACTCCAAAACGAACCAATCCGAACCAAGGTTTCAATCCGAAGGAATCCGAATGAATCTGAGTTCGGATTGAATTGGATTCATTCGGATTGAAAATTGTTTCAGGTCAATCCGAGTTCGGATTAAAAATTTGTTCGGATTTATTCAGATTGGAAATTCGGATTGAACCGGATTGAGTCGGATTAATTTTTGACCGATTTGGATCGAACGAAATGTAGACATTTTTTCGGATTGGTTCGAATTAACTCGGATTGGTTCGGATACAGATTCCGGAATGATTCGGATGATTTCGGATTGGTTCGGAAGGAATTCCTATCCGATACTTTCGCCAAGGAGGGTAGCCGCTGGTCGGGGTATAATTTTCAAATTCATTTTTTGAGTCATGAGAAATATTTTTTACACGTTCCTAATATTTATCGATAAATTTTGTCCAAAATTACTCGAAACCGTTAAAAGCAGAATTTTGAAAAATTGGTCCTCATCCAGTTGTCATTCTCATTTCTTCAAATGGTATCATTAATTATTCATTATTTTTAGCAACGTCAGATGATGATGCAGAAATCAATGAAAATCAGAATATCTCCAACATACAACAAATACAACCGAACTTGGTCAATAAGGAGAAAAAATACGAATATTTCCTTATATTCGACGGTCAGGTGGTTTTCCAGGCTGAAAATTTCGTCCATGCAGTGAAGCTATTAATTGCTATCTATTTCGTTTTTAACAAAACGTATCCCAGAAATTTCGGGTGCACATTGCAATTTCTGCAAATGTATTTTTTGAACATCTCGCCTCCGGACACAATATGTAGAGCAAAAAACAAAACGTGTAAAAACAAGGCCCTTACTTTAACCAAGGCTTTAAATAAAATAATTATAAATGATTTTAATAAAATTTAAACAAGTATAATATGAGACTTCTCAGTTAAAACAGGCTGTTTATTGTAGACTTAAGTTTTTCCCGCATTTGTGGAATTCAGAAAAAAAGCCAAATCTTGTTCTTTAGAAACTTCCTTCTCAGAAAAGCAATTTTTTACTTGAAATTTGATAGCAATAAATATTTGAGAGGGCTTTTGCTTTCTATGAGAATGCAATTCATAATATTTTAGTGAATTCAGTAATAATATACCTTACTAGCAACAATTCATCGGAAACAACAGTCGCAATGACGAACATTATTTTATACAATAAACGAGGTGTAAACTGTAAACTCGTGGACAGTGCTTATTTTCATTAGGGTTTTAATAATCATAACATGAATCAGAATTGTTTGGTCGTTCCGATAAATTCTACATGAATCTTAATTTCTTAATTGTAGATGAGGGTGATCGATGAGGGCTGTTTTAGAGCCCAGAATAAGAAAAAATTGTTTTTTGTGCAACTAAAAACTATCAAAAATGTAAACTACCTTGTCCGATTGTTTATTTTAAATGGTTATTGCGTCAAAATATTGTATTAAACTAATTTTTTTTCTAATTCTGATCCCAAGAACATGCTTCATTGATATTTGTCACTTTGAAGAATCGAAATTTAGTGACTTTACCATCTTAGTGTGAATTGTACTATCCTGTATTGTCGTTTTTATTTGATCGAAATTCGCATTTCAGAATTTCGGTTTTCTATTTTTCCTATTTTATTTTGTTCTTTCATTTTGAAAAGATAAGTTTCGACCTGCGAAACTACTTAACTTTTTATAATTCGCCTACTATAGCCCAAGCCAAATTCAAATCAAATTTGTAAATGTTTAGTGTACTGCTTGGATTACTAGCCGACTATTTTATAAGAAGCTTTTTGCTGTGAATACCTCCAGTATTATCAACAAAAAAGATGTTTAATTTGAAAAAAATTCGTATGTATAATTTATAAATCTTCCGCTTAACTTAGAGTTCAGATTGTTATAGTTTTTAAGTAATAGCAAAAACTTGTTCATGATAATTTTTATTTGTGTTTGTTGGCTGTGATCAATGTTTGAAACCTTTTACGTGATATGTGTTTATTCATAGTTAAAAGATGTATTGAGAAAAATAAATTTATTCATTTATATTCATATATATGTTAATTTATTCTGTAATAACTATACGTAGTATACCGAAACTTAAAAAAACATACTGTATCATTAAACAAGATTTTTTTTTATTATTAAAATTGCTTTCTGCTGTATTCCTTATTTGAACAGGAAATTTACAATTTCTAGTAAAATTACCATTATTCACATTTCTCATGTAGATGCTAAAGTTACCATGTTGAATAAAAACACGAATATTTTTTGTTCGAATACCATCACCTACAAATTCATAATGCATTGTAATTTTACAGAATCTGTCTGGAAACTTACATAACCCAAAAGTTGAATTCCATATTAAAAGTGGATATTCGTTAATGTCAGTGAAAACGTTACTTTGGGAGTAGGTAATAATCGGACCTACTCTGAAAGTAGTAAAATTACCAGAAATTTTTTTTACAGTGTGGTCAATAAGTGCCCTCTGATGATGGGGCATATGTGGGGAGTAAGCGAACAAAACATGATAAATCCATTCGAGATAATTCCTCAATAATTAGACTGTATCTCGATCGATATGCAGCATTTTGTCTTTAAAGACAGCAGAGATAATAAAATGTTTTAAATAGTATCATATAGAGGAAACCATCTAACTAGTTATACAATATTATCGAATTATTGAAGCTAAAAACTTGAATTTATGCGGTTTTTAAAGCATATGAAATACTTTAGTACAGAAAAAAAAGAATTTTAGTTTAAGTATTTTGAACATTACAACATTTTTAAAGCGGGAGTTTAATGGGACTATCATCATCAAGCGCTCGCTACGCGCGTGTAGTAATTTCATTTGAGGAGAAAAATAATTTGTAATACGAAATACAAATTTCGAAAAACTTTTTATATGTTACGTTTATTTCTTTGTCTTTTTAAGGTTATAGAAATATAATATTCTTACAGTTCTCGAGAAAATTCGAAAAGATTTTTGAAAATTTCTGAAAATGTTGAATCAAAATTTCAACAAAAAAGTTCATCTTTAATCATATAGTTGAATTTTCAAAAAAAGAAAGAATTCTGTACGAAAAGTGTCATTTTTGATATTTCAATCGAAGAAGATTTTTATTCTACATCGAAAACAGTTGAATAAATCCAAAAAAGACCAATTTTCGACCAAAAAATATTTCTTCTCAACGAACAATTTAATAGTTGATATATCAATCCAAAAAGATTTTTATTTTATATAAACAAAGCTAAATTCACCACAAAAAATTTATTCAAAACAAAATAGTTAAATTCTCATCTAAAAACATGAATCTTCCCCAAAAAGACGAATTTTCAATAAAAGTAGTTACATTTTCAACCAAAGAGACGAATTTTTAAGAAAGTAATTTAACCTTTAACCAAGTAGTGAAATTTTTAACTAAGTAGTTACATTTTTAACCAAAAAAGATTTACCCTCAAGAAAGAAACAAATTTTAAGCAGAATTTAATTTGAGGGGAAAAATAATTTTTCATTCAAAATAAAAATGTTGAATAACTATTTATTACTTAAATTACTTTTTTTATATACTTTAGCTTATATAAATATAATTTTCATAGGTTTCACGAGAAGATTCACACAGACTTTTGAAGATTTCAGCTATGTCGAAACAGTATCTCGAAAATTTCTAAGAAATTTTTTTTACTATTTTTTTAAAAAGATATTTACGACTTTTTGACGCTTGTAGAAAATTTTAAAATATCTTATGAATTTTCGGAAATCTTTCAAAGTTTTAAAATATTCTTAATCGATTCCAAAATTCCAAAATTTCTAAATATCTTTTAAAGTGAGTTGAATTATTCCCAAAATTGTCTTAGGATTTGTTTTTGACAATTTTTTAAATGTTTTGTAATGTTTTGAAATCTTTTAAAATATTGTCTTAAAATTAATTTTTCAAAATAAAGAATCACTTTGAATATTCCCATTGAATATTCCCAGGAATCTTAAAAAAAATTATTATCTTGAACCCTTACAAAATCTTTTAAAAACTTCAAAACTTTATTTCGAAATCTTCAAAAATCTACATTTTGTTTTAAAAATTTAAAAAACATTTATAATTTTCAATCATTTGTGAAATTGAAAAAAAAATCTAAATATATTTTTAAATAATTCGAATTTTTTCTAAAATGTTGAAAAAGTTCTGCAAAGTTTTAACAATTGCCCTAAAATCTTCCAGATTCTTTTTTGAGAATTTTAGTTTTGGAATGTTTTGAAGTATTTTTAAATATTCTCTTAAAATACATTTTGTAAAATAAAAAATCATACCAAATTTTCCCAGAAAACTTAAGAAAATTTTTTTATTCTGTTGAAAACTTTCCAAATTCTTAAATTGCTTTTGTTCGAAATCTTCATAAATCTACATTTTAGTTTAGAATTTGAAAAAAAACTCAATTCAGAATTATTTTTGTATCTTTTTAAACTTCTAAATGTCTCTTAAACTGATTCGAATTTTTCTAAAAAAATTTTATCGTGCGATAAATTGAAAAATTTTGCTTCAAAATCTACTATATTCTTTTCCAAAATTTCGGGAAATCATTTGAAATGTTTTAAAAGATTTGCAAATATTTTCCTGAAATTAATTTTTCAAAATAAAAAATCAGCTCAAATTTTCCTTGGAATCTTAAGTACAAAAAATTATTATCTTAAAACCTTTCAAAATCGTTAAAAAGCTTCAAAATTTTTTCGCAAAATCTTGAAAAATCTACATTAAAATCTGTTGAAATCTTTTAAAATTTCGATTATTTTCTACTCTTTTCAAAACTTCTAAAACTTCGAAACACCTTTTAAATTTTGTTTAAATCCTCACGAAAATTAAAAAAATTGTCTCAAAATCTTCCAGATTCTTTTTCGACATATTATGAAATTATTAAAGCTTGAAATTAATCGTTTAAAATAAACCCTAAATCATTTTAAATTTTACCAGAAATCTTATTGTCGGTACCGCTGATTTTCTTGTTACTAGTACCGATTTTTCTCATCTCTTTAGAAGTGTAAAAAAGTTTACAGATTATAGTGTGATAACAAAATTTTAAACACAAAATCATATCCCAATATTGAAAAACATGAACAACACTAGTTTACAGCAATTTTGTCCGTCCACCATATCTTACTATAATTTTCCCATGTATTTTGGCCAACAAAACACGAAAATCACATTCAAAAATTTTTTTATGGTAGCGTTTTCGAGATATCAATGTTCAAAATTTTGTTTCAATTTTCAGAGTTGTTCCGGCGTTTTTCAGTATATCTCAAGTTCTAATTGGCCGATTTCCCTAAACGAGCACTCAATTTGAAGGCAACTGAATCCTCTACAACTTTCTATTCTAAAGTTTTTTTTAGATCGGCCCAGTAGTTCAGATGCTAGCGATTTTAATAAAAGTTGGCTAATGTTTGCGATTTCTATTCTTCCCAGGACGATATGTGTATTGTCGACCTCGTTTTTTAATAACCATTTGAGAAAAAAATTTCGACCATTGATATCTCCAATACGCTTCCATAAAAAAATTTGTTGTGTCATTTGCGTGTTTAGTGGGCTGAAATACATAAAAAATCATATTAAAATGTGATGGGCAGAAAAAATTTTAAATTTTGGAAGCTAGTGCAATTAACATTTTCTCCTTTATCAATTAATTTATGGTGCAGAAAATTTTGAATGTTTATTATTATATTATTATTTTATATTATTATTATTATTCCTATCAGATATTCAACAACAATAAGTGCGAGAATTTCGAGAATTTTGTTCTATCAGTTTTATTAGATAGAATAGAATTTTTTTTGTGAATCAAGAGTCAATAATCATATTCCTTGAGTCCTAAAAATGCTAAAACCATGCGCAACACATTTTATAAAATAAATGAATTTATCATGGTTTGTTTGCTTACTTCTCATTTTTACAATTACGGGACCATCCATATACCCTTCTCTGTCCACGTGGACATATTTTATGAAAATATAGATATCATTGGTCTTCAAAAGCAAGGAGGCCAAAAGGAGCGATGAATCGGCTGAAAATTATTCGGATTTACTTGAGAACGTAAGCTTAAACAAGGTTTAAAGCCAAACAAAAAGTCGTGAAAATATTCTTAGTTTTTCATGTGTGTCCACTAGGGTGGTCCAAAAATTTTTGTTCGACTTTTTATGAATAACGCCTAAAAGTTTGTTCGAATCCACAAAAAAATTATTCCATTTTTTGTTGTTGAAAAAAATGATATTTAGAGGTGGCGCAAGCCCCATGAATTTTAACACGTATTTCCCATAAGAAAAAAATAAGTTTTTGTAAATTTTATTCAGAATCCTCAATATCAGCTGAATCGAGCTGAAACTCAAAATTTGTCTTCGCAATTAGCCATAGAATACGAATAAAATATTATTTTTCAAATATCAACCCCATAAGTCTGTTTTATAGGGTACCAAAAAAGCCCCATAAGTGGAAAAATGGGTTTTCCGAGTTTTTGCCGCTAATTATAATTTTTTTGCTTTTTTTTAAATGCAAATTATTGTTAATACATGAAATATTAGTTTATACTGATAATAAGATGTTTAAATAAATTGTTTAAACAATTTATTATTGTTTTTAGCAATTTTCTCTTAGAATGAAGATAGAAAGTCGCGGTTTTTTCAAAAATTTTCCACTTTTTGTCCAATTTTCAATTAGAGAGGGGTTCATTAATGTTAGTCAACATAATTTTTCAAACAATTTATTATTATTGTTAATAATATTCTCTTGGAATAATGCTAGTCAATTGCAGTTTTTCCTGAAATTTTCAACTTTTTGTTCACTTTTCACTTTGGAGTCAGTTAAATAATTAATGAAAGTTGAAAAATTATTTTTTTAAACAATTTATTATTATTCATAATATTCAATTTGCATAATACTAGAAATTTGCGTTTTTTTCTGAAATTTACAACTATTTGTCTACTTTTCTCAAAGGGTGAGTTAATAATTAATTCAGTTTAGCAAAAATAATGATCTTGACAAATTATTATTGTTTATAACTATCTTCTCCTTTATTAATGCAATATAGTTGCGGTTTCTTGAAATGTTTAACTTTTTACCCACTTTTTACTTATTAAAGTAATAAATAATGCAAGTTAACAAACATAGTTCTTTAAACAATTTATAATTGTTTACAGCCAACAGCCATACCACGCTGAAACCACCAGTTCTCGTCAGATCACTGATGTTAAGCAGCGTTGGGCGCGGTTAGTACTTGGATGTGTGACCATTCGAGAAAACTGGGTGCTGTTGGCACATCGTGGGTGTGGTGAGCCCACACTTGTAGTTATTGACTACAAGAAACTATCCACCTAGAAACACTGCCCGAATCGGGTACCCGTGTAGAAATTTGATCATGGCCCAAACAGGGCCCAGGCTTGGCAAAACTAGGCCCTGGCCTGGCGATCTAGCCTGGGCCAAGCTTGAATGAAACGCCAAATCTGGCCAGGGCCAGGTCATATTGCCAGGCTCGATCGCCCAGCTTGGCCCAGGCTTGGCCCTAGTTTATTATCGATTCCCAGCCACTGTTAATTTTTTAAATTAAAAGTAGAAATTAAGGAGAAATATTAAATATTACGTTCGCCATGCTTGTTTTGTAATTTAAAGTTTTAAACATCATTACATACATGAACAATATATTTACACTCGATAATTCGATGAAAAAGTTTTCTCAATTTGAGGTTAGAAGTCACATGTAATCTTGATGTGAAAATATTATTTATAATTAATATAAATACTTACTTGCACTTTCACCGCGTAAATATGGGATACTGCCGAGTGCTCGATGCCTCCGGACTCTCAGAGTGCTTTTTATTTTAGGCATTTTTATCGCAATTTAATTTCAATGATGATTTGTATTTTGTTCATCGACCATCATGATCAGCACCATCACCACTATTCTCAATCAGTCACACAAAATTTATAAGTTCAGTTTGGCTCAAATTATGACTCGAATTACATGTCAAGATACTTTAAGAATGTTAATTTATACCACATTAGCCATTTTGTACAGATTCACACTCGAAACTTCAAAGTAATAAGTAAACAAAGAGAATAGTACTACGCCATCTGTCGTCAATTTTTGGAACTTTGACACTAGCTGGGCCCAAGCTCGAGCCATTGCAAAATTCGAGCTAGATCCAGGCTAGGGGCGCCCAGCCTGGCCCAAGTCTGGAACATGGAACAAACTTGGCGATTTCTGCACGGGTAGTCTCACGCCTACCCTGGAAGGGAAATGGCTTAATGGTATACAGCTATCTTCTCTCATATAAGTGCTAAAAATTTAGGGTTTTTTCTGAACTCTTAAACTTTTTGTCCACTTTTCACTTAGTGATGTAATAATTAATGCAAGTTAACAAACATGCTTATTTGAACGATTGATTATCGTTTCTAACTATATTCTCTTAGAGTAATGCTACAAAGTTTTTTTTCTGAAATCTTTAGTTTTGCTTTGACTGTTTAGTGATGAACAAATAATAAGTGAACCGCAACAAGAACCATTTTTTAAGTAGTATTTTACTTTTTTAGGTGAATTATTTTTGCTCTTTTCCCAATGTTTGAAAAAATTATTTAAAAAAAGAAAGCTATCTTACACAAGAGACAAAAACAAAGAATGGAATAATTAGAAGTAGGTGGGAGAACTAGTTGTGTAAATGACTTGTAAAATTTTTGTTTTAAATTACAATAAGAAGTTTATTGCAAAGCGTAAAAGAAAAACTTGGAATTGAAGATATTTTGATATCAGCCCCCCTCCAGCAAAATATATTTACGAAAAAGTAAGAGATTGTTTAAAATATTTTTCTCTCTAATGTTTATTTATCATTTTGTTCATAACGAAACAGGCAAAGCAAAGTTAAACATTTCAGAAGAGACCGCAACTTTCTAGCACTTATTGAAGAGAAAATAGTTATAAAACAATGCTAAATTGTTTAAACAACTATTTTTATTAACTTGCATTCATTATTACCTCACTAAGTGAAGAGAGGGCAAAAAGTTAAAAAAAATGCAGACAAAAACCGCATCTATCTGGCATTAATATAGATGAAGATACTTATTAACAATAATAGTTTGTTTAAACAATTATTTTTGCTCGACTTAAATAATTAGTAAGTCACTCCAAGTGAAAAATAGACAAAAAGTTGAAAATTGCAGAAAACTCCGCAACTTTCTACCACTAAGCAAAGAGAATATTGTTAACAATAATAATATATTGTTTAAAGAATTATTTTTGTTAACTTGCATTTTTTATTATTTTACTCTAATTGAAAAATTGACAAAATTTGAGAAAAAAACGCAACTATTTAGTATTAATGTAGCAGAAGATAGCTATAGACAATAATAATTTGTTTAAACAATTATTTTTTCTATATTCAATTAAATATCAACTCACTGCAAGTAAAAAGTGAACAAAAAGTTGGAAATTCAGAAAAACCGGCAATTTATAGCATTATTCAAAGATAATATTATAAACAATAATAATAAATTGTTTAAACAATTATTTTTGTTGCCATAAATTAACTATTTCCTTTCTATAACTGAAAATTGGGCAAAAAGTGGAAAATTAAAAAAAAACGCGACTTTCTATCTCCATTCTAAGGGAAAATTGCTAAAAACAATAATAAATTGTTTAAACAATTTATTTAAACATCTAATTATCAGTATAAAAAAATTGTTCTATGTATCAGAAACAATTTGATGTAAGAAAACCGCACAAAAATCATAATTAGCGCCAAAAACTCGCAAAACCCATTTTGTCACTTATGGGGCTTTTTTGGGACCCTATAAAACAGACTTATGGGGTTGATATTTGAAAAATAATATGTTATTCGTATTCTATGGCTTATTGCGAAGACAAATTTTGAGTTTCAGTTCGATTCAGCTGATATTGAGGATTCTGAATAAAATTTACAAAAACGTCTTTTTTTTCTTATGGGAAATGCGTGTTAAACTTCATGGGGCTTGCGCCAACTCTAACTATCATTTTTTCAAAAAAAAAAAAAAAAATGGATTTATTTCTGTGTGGATTCGAACAAATTTCCGGGCGTTATTCATAGAAATTCAGAAAAAAATGTTCCAATGCATTTTTGGACCACCCTAGTGTCCACGTGGATTCTGGCGAGACCCTCCCCCCCCCCCCCCGGGCCCCCCCGGGGGAAAAGGGGTAATTTGGGCATATCCCCCCCCCCCTAAACTGTCCACGTTGTATATGGATGGCCCCTAACCATGGTAACCACTGTTGTAATCTCGTAGTTCTTCCATGTAACTCTTTGTCAGATCGAATAGCATGTAATCTTTTAAAATATTATTTAATCTCATGTTAATATTGACTATTTTCAACATCACTCAAAGAAATTTCCTTTTGTGTCAGAAGGAGATGCATCTTAACACAAATGAGATTTCCTCTTAAATTTAAGGTTAAATGGAATTTCATTTGTCTCAAAAAGAATCTGTTTGCAGCAGCAAACATTATCCTTTTGCCAAAAATTTCACCTAATCTTGCAGAAGAATAATTCTGTTTGTGTAACAAAGATATTCATGTGGTTCAAAACAGAACAGGCAAGAGAACGATGCTTTTGTTTCAAGACAACTTTTTCTCGGTGGCATGTTATACAATCCTTTATAATTTCAGTTTTTGCGCAGTTGGAGTAAATTACCGCTTTTTAAATGACTAGAATATTTTGAAGATAATAATTTAATTATGCGTATGAATATATATGATATTTATACTTAATATCCAAATTATAAAAGACAAATGTTATTTTGCCGCCTCTTTTCTAAACTTACACAATGTTCTAAAAAATACGATTTATTAAATAAATTGGTTTGAGAATTTAATGTTCGTTGCTGTCTTTAGGGTCGGGGGAATTTGAAACAATTAAATTGTTTCAAACATTTCGGCAAACAATTGTAGCCCTCATCAGTGAATTTCAAATTGAAAGTGTTGTTCTTTGGTTTATATCGCAGTTGCTAAATTATATAAAATTTTATTCTAATTTTTTAAATTATATAAAAGTTTTTGTGAAAGTATCTTTTTTCTAAAAACACACTGTAATAAAAATACAAAATTAAGAAAAAACCTTGTAGTTGAAGAATTCTTCAAATATTCTTAAAAAGATTGTTTAGCGACATGCATTTGATGCAAACATTTAAACTGTAGTAAAAAATACAAATTATTTTTAAAAAAATTTTAATTCCAAATTCATTTCGCTGTTTTTCTACTGGGAAATCAGTGAAAACTAATATAATTTAATTAAATCATCACTGATTTAAATGGCCAGAAGTACGCCACTAATTCAAATGAATAGATCTATTTAAATCACCGTTCTACATTTGGCTATGTGAATCAGTGAAAATCTACTTTAATTCTAGTCATTTTTGCTACTGGAAACTCAGTATATAATAACTGATATAATTTTAGTAGAATAGTCAATGATTTTCAGTAAATGTCTTAATTTTTACTAATTATGCAGTCAAAGAAATGTGTCAGTTGTGCAAAGAATCAAATTATAGTTTCTTTTAAGTTGATAAAACACTTCAATAATTTTTCATTTTAACAAAGAAAAGGTGTCGTCCATAAATGACGTCACCGTATTATTTTTTATTTTTACCGCTCTATTTAACATTATGTCCATACATAAAGATCCTCAGAATCCCCCCCCTCCCCCTATAAATGCGTGACTTTATTTATGGGTCACGCTAAACTCAAATTTGTATAAGTAAAAAAAGCACATTACAGTTTGAGAAAAAGTACATTTTTAGAGCAGACAAAATTAAAGTTTATTTTTAATTAAACCCTTTGAGCTTCATAAAGTTGCAGTGAGGATTATGTGCATGTCGACATAAGCTCTCTTGCTGGTCAAAGAGTTAATTTTGCCAAGATTGTTACAGGAAAGACATTTATTCCAGCATTGATATTTTATATAAAATTTGATATAAATTGACATATAACGTCAGTTGCATTTCATTGAAATTTTCATTCATCCTAATAAATTGAATAGATAATTGAATATATAACAGTATTTTTTTATACAAATACGCGAAGATGGCAATAATGCCCGCCATGTGCAGGCATCGAGAGGATGAGGCTTGGGCGAACAGTGCGAGAAAGCCGCCTCGGTGCGCTAAAGAGACTTTTCCATGAAGGTGTTGCAAAAATAATTTGACAACGATTTTGTATTATACAATGAATGAAATATTTTTTTCGTAAACTGTATTTTCAATCATAGAATTTGTTGCACTCTTTTAACCTAATTTGATTAAAATTATTTGAAAAATGTAGAACATTTTTCAGGGGAAAGTCATGAGAAATTCGAAGAATGGGGAAAGTCGAATTTTCCGGTCAGTCTATTGGAATAAGAAAATAAACTCGCAGATATCGTGAATCCTATTGCAAATTACCTGCGGTGAACTGTGGGGCATTTGGTGTCAGAGTTACAAGTTAGCCTCCCCGCGGGTTTGACAATATTACAAAGTCAGGGCCGAGAATTGCAGTGGGAATACTAACACGTCTCGGATTGCAAAGATCGTTTCCCTCCGCCAGATCTTGAAAAGTTCATCGACTCGTTTATTCGTACTTCCAATCTCACTAGAATTGAGTCAAGTTCATAGTACAAATCAAATTTTCATTTTCCCTATGCATGCCTACCGAATTTCGCATTTTTAAACATTTATTGAAGATTTCCTCGCGGAATTGAGAAAGATTAGTTTACGAAGAATTTTATCATTTTACCTGCTATTTCAATATAAATGTTCATCTTGTATTTCTTCAAAATTAAAATACTGAATTTATATCAGCATGTTGAAGAACATTTCAAGAAAGGCATATAAAATTAAAAAATGTCTACAGCAATAAATTATATAGGAAAATCTGTTTACATTAATTCAAAATCGAAAATTGATCTTGTTCTACTTTTTAAGTCCCTTTTTATTAATATTCACAGAAAATAAATAAAGATTTTCTTTGACTATATGTGAACGTCCACATGAAGAGGGCCTTTTCAAGACCAAGACGACTCCTTTCGGTTGAAAACCTCTCTCCGCGGGACATTTTTGAAGGTGGAACTTCGAAAAACCACTTTTCGAGAAAAATGCATGTTAAACTTTTTCTTCGAATATGAAATATACCCACTTCCGATTGCTTTAAGGACATGAGTATTGAGTATAGTGCCAATAGATTTAGTATATAGGTTCTAATTTCACCCACCACTCAAGATCGAATAGATTAATTTTGACCCTGACTTAGAAAAACAAGAATATCTCCTAAACTAATAAGGGGCCGCCCATAAACTAAGTTTCCAATTTTGGGCTATTTTGTACCCCCGTCCCCCTCGTTGATGACCGTAGTCGTCCCTACCCCCCGAAAAGTATTGTAACCCGAAATTCTCTGAAAACAAGTGAAATAGGTTGATTTTTAACGAAAATATGGGAATATTAGGTGAATGAATTCTTTTAAATGAACTTGATGTAAATAACATTATATTCTTGGATTGACCAAGAATCGAACTTTTGAGAACGTTAAAAAGAATTAACCGAACGCTAGAGAACGAAAACAGGGACTATGGCTTAATGTCTCCCTTTATTAAATATTTAAAAGTACATTTTAAAAAACATGAACTTAGAACAGTCAAATAGTGCAACAAAATTGCACAAGAAAGCTTAAAAAGGAGTATTTTCCTTAAAACCTGTTTTTTTTCAAACAAATACCCAATAAAGTCAATTTGTGTAACTTAATTGCACAAAAGGAGTCAAAATTAGAGAAATATGTTTCTAAATAACATTGTAAAACGGCTCATTAGCGACAGATATATAAAAATTGAAAAAAGAGAGAGAAAAAAAGAAAGAGAAACAAACCACCTCACTCACATTTCTTTATTCTTTATCCGTCTTTTTTATACTACTCATGTTTCGTGGCCTTTTAGGCTTCCTCATCAGGGAAATCTTAATAGGAAATTAATGGGAAATATTTTTACGTTATGCTAATATTGATTAAAAATTAGAATTAAATTTGAAGTTACTTATTAAGTGAATATTAACATTTGTTTATCTTCCATATTTCTGAGAAATTATTGTACATTTAAAGAAAAAACTTTCATTAACATTAATATGAAAAATGTTTAATTCCTAAGATTTCAAGTCGAAATATATTGCATTATTAACAAGATAGTTGAATTATTAACCAAACAGTTGCAGTTTTCACCGAAAAAGATAAACTGTTTGCCAAAAGAGATGATTTTTCAACCCAAAAAGGCGAATTTTTCCGAAAATAGTCCAATTTTCAACAAAAAATTCATTTTCAACCAAGAAATACGACTTTTCTATAATCAAAGATGAGTTTTCAATCCAAAAGTACGAATTTTTAACAAACCAGTTAAATTTCCGAGTAAAAAGGATGACTTTATCAAAATATTTGAATTTTCAACCCACAAAGATGCATTTTAAACTAAATGGTCGAATTTTCAAGCAAAGGAGATTAACTTTTAACTAAAAAGAGTTAAATTTTAAAGCCGAAAAGGCAAATTTTTTGGAAGACAATTTCATTTTCAACCGGAAAAGTTGACCTACCTAAAGACGAATTTTCAACCAGTTGAATTAAACGAAAAAAGAAACGAATTTTGAACA
Organism: Andricus curvator; assembly: GCA_932195095.1. Lineage (NCBI taxonomy): Eukaryota > Metazoa > Arthropoda > Insecta > Hymenoptera > Cynipidae > Andricus > Andricus curvator. The sequence goes on along the minus strand of CAKNYM010013012.1, from coordinate 1,134 downwards.
AAACAGTTGAATCCTCAACCAATTAGATGAATTTTCAAAGAAGGAGGATGAATTTTAAACAAACAGTTGAATTTTCCAACAACAACAATTTTTTAACCAAGAATGAAATTGCAAAATTTTGAGTTTAAAAAAATAATTTTTAACCAGAAAAAACAAACAAATTTTTAACCAGTCGGATGAAATAAAAAAAACAACTCATTTTTAACAAACTAGTAGAATCCGCAATCAAAAAAATGCACTTTCAACAAGCAAGATTAATTATTTAACTAAAAAGACGAGTTTTCAACAAAATACATGAATTTTCTATCGAATAGTTGGATTTTTAACCTATAGAGGATAAATTTCCAACCGAAAATAGAATATTTTCAACAAAACAGTTCAATTTTCAACCCGAGAATATGATTTCTCTACAAAAAAGTTAAGTTGCTACCAAATAGTTAAATTTTCATAAAAGTAGATTAATTTTTAACCAAATGATTGAATTTTCAACCAAAAATATAAATTCCCAACAAAAAGTTAATTTTTAACGAAATAGTTTAATATCCTACAAAATTGTTGAATTTTCAAGCAAAAGAAACGAATTTTCTATAACACAGTTCAATTTTAAACCCTAAAATATGAATTATCAACTAAAATGTTGAATCTTTAGCCACAAAAAACGAAATTTTCAAAAGAAGGAGTAGCTTAACGTTAAACCAATTAGTAGATTTTTCAACCAAAATAGTCGCGCGGATCCAGAGGGGGGGCCACGGCGGCTTGCCCCCCCCCCCCAAAAAGCCAAGACTCGAATTTTTCAAATCAGATAATTGAAGTTCACTATATACATATATCAATGTGGCAACCAATGTTGTTACAACTCTTGCCAATGTAGATTCCCATAACTATGTAATTCTCGCAGCCAATCAGGGTTTCGAATTCTCTCAGGGATGCAAGAGACATAATTTTATTGTGAATAACCATTTAAGATGAACAGGGAGTGAACTCAGGGCGCAGTCCCATGTTAGTAGATTAGTGGAATAGTTTTGACCAATGATGTGGTTGTCAGAGTATTTGCAATAACCTGATTGGGGGCCATCCATATACCACGTGGAAAATTTTTGACCACTTTTCGAGCCCCACCCCCGTGGACAGCCG
>CAKNYM010013011.1:0-13842 GCA_932195095.1 Andricus curvator | reverse complement strand
CTTCACTTGACCGTACTAGTGAACTAACGTCGTTGCAGGGGGCTGGTTGAGACAAATGAAAATCGTCTCAACCTTAAATTTGACAGGAAATTCCAATTACGTCAGAAAACATCCTTTTGTCACAAAAGGACTTTTCTCTGAGTGAATTTTTTCGATTAGCCCAGGAAAACTGTGAAGGTCGGCTAGGTTCACCAGGATTCTGTGAGCGTAGACTAAATATTTGCAGTGTTCCGAGAATCCGTTTTTCTTATTTTTCTATACAGAATTTGAAATTATTAACATACTCAACTCTCGAGTTAAGGACCTTCACTACATGTCCTTTCGAGAATTATTGCCGGAGCGGTTTCTGGCTGAGAGTGGAGCTCCTTGGTTGCTTTGAGGTATCTAAAAGTATTCAGAAAAATATTGTCGCCGCTGGGTGCAAAAAGAGATTCAGTTTAAGCAATAACTTTTACTGCTATAGGAATTCAAAGCGCAAAGAGAAAACCGGGATCAACAAGGATTTAATAATTCTTACATAACCATTGAACAGAAAATTTTTAAATACTTCTCAATGCAAGCCTTCTTACTGGGTCTCTTTTCATCTTTAGCTTCTTTAGGCGTTTTTAAGCCTACTCTTCTTCGTCGGTTGAAAAACTGCTGAGAGTGCTGGAATATTCTTCTCTACTTTTTCCCATTATAAAGCCTTTGTGATCTTTCATTTCCGAAAAAAACTAACAAGCGTGGCCTGACTGGCATTAAAGAAACCATTCCTTTAACATATTTTCATCATTTAACCAAAACTAACTTTAAAATGAAACCAATCATTTTAAATTAAATAAGAACACATTGAGAATTGACGAATCTTCTATTGCAAATCTTCAAGATATATCCATTTCAAAAAGGTGTTCCAAATTTCATGATTATATATTGTAAACATTCAAAATCAAACAAGTTGGCAAATTTTAAATTGTAAATATCTTAAAAATAAACCAGTGTGGAGAACAAATATAATCAGAAAAATCCCGGATTCCAGAATCAATTAGGAAAATATTTTTCCTAATTGATTACACTCCAAAATATTGGAGTGTATAGCATGGAGGTACCAAATTACAGAAACAGCCCTATCAACCTCCGGTTTTGTAGTTAAAAGTGAGATGGCTTGCAAAATAGCGGATTTTATCGGATGAGCTCGACTTTTCTCGCACAGATTTCAGACGTCACCAAATAAAAATTGACCCACATGACGGATGATGTTCGAAAATTCAAGCGGGCGATCATAAACTTAATCCATATTGACCTCAGAAATTTTCTGCATGGCAGCCTTCCCGTATTTCCTTCCCTGTATATTGATCGTTCAGCTTTTAATAAGTTTTACAGCAGAATCTTCCCTCAATGTCCTCAGTCTTGATATAACAACGAATTTAAAAAAAATGTAATCCTCTTTCTTCTTGCAGAGTCAATTTCACAGTTGGAGTTTCTACCTAATGGCGAAACTACTCCTGGTGTTCCTCATCGTGAACCTTCTCATCCGTCAGACAGACATTCTCCTGCCACATCTCCTTCTCGAGCCCCACCTCCTCTTCGTGGCAGGTCCAGGTCTCCTCCAGCTTGTGCCAGGTGCATGGCTCCACCTACCACGATTGCTTCTCTTGAGGGAATTGAATATAAACTTGACCAACTTCAATTTATTCGACTTACTCCCTATAAGAACCCGCACCGGTCATTCGAACTTCGAAGATATACTTTTCCTGCGGATAAACAAATTCGACTACTCGCAGGAAATAAAGTCTATGAGCCGATGCCAACCCACGAACAAATTGTATTATCAACATCCGATGGTGATGTCTTTGCAATATTGGAGACTAGTAGAAATCTTGCTGGAATATATACATATAGTCGCCGTCATCACAATCAAGCACGAGCAAAAATAAACACAGAAAGCGGCATGACTACCTCCTTGACCCTAGATGAAATCAACGAGATTCCAGTAGGGCGCTTGCGTCAAATCCTATTGAGTTTTAAAATAGAGCGTGTAAATCCCAATCGTCTACACCTGTAGTTCATGAAAAAAAATGCAAAAATAAATTTATAAAATTGGTTTGGAGTAGAAGCCTGCTTGATATGTTTCGAAGTAAATGGTAATTATAAAGAAGAATAAAACCATATATTATGATTTTCAAGGTTTCAATATTTCTACTTTCCTTACATTTTCATACAGACCTTTCAAAATTAAATTTCAAATCAATGACAACTGTAATTTGTTAATTTTCAATTCTCTTTTATTAAAGCTTTTTCGGCTTTATGCAATTCTTTTCATTACATACTAGACTATTATAGGCGCGCGCAAGCGTGCACCAAATTTTATATTAATTTTTATCTTCGACCCAATTTTCGAATAACTATTAATTTGTTAAAACTTTTTGACCACTTAAATTCTTGCTTAAATTAGATTCTGGAAGAATGTATTCAGTTAATTCATGTAACGTGAAAGTATTTCATTCACGATTACTATCATTAACGCAGTAAATAGCGAGACCATCATTTGAAGATTTCAAGTACAAGACTTAACCAACGTAATAAATCCGGAAACAAATATAAATAATAATTAATATAATTATAAATTCAAATACCGATAGCGTGTCGTTGAAAATTCATCCTATAATTATGAAATAGAGATCTAAGAAAAGTTATTACCATATTTATAAACAACGCATAAAAATATATTGATAAATAATTAAAATATATTCTTTCTGCACTTTTAGGTTATGCGATTCAATATATTTAAAAAAACTTAATTTCTTTATAATGACATTTTTGGGTGTCCTCACGGCCATTTTTGTGAATCAGGGTTTCAAAATGATAAATCGCCAAATCATTAAAACATTAATACCTATAATTTTATAAATTCTATTTCGACCGATTGTAGATATAATTAGTTCAGGGCCGCTGTTTCTACAGCTGTGCATCAAAAAACATCGCTAAATCATTAAAACGTTATTACTTATAATTTTTAAAATTATTTTCTAATCCGTTACTTATTTAAAAAAAAAAATCAGTAAACAATTACTTGCATTCTGACGTTTAAATAATTAAAAAAAACAACAGCGTGCGAAAATACATCGCTAAATAATTAAAACATAATCTACAGGCTTCAGGGAACTAAATTCAAAAAAATTGAAACTTCGATAAATTAGAGCTTGGAATCTCCTCTTTAAAATTAGGCCAAGAACATAATAAAACATTCAACTGTTCTCGAATTATAATTGAAGATGTGGAAGCTTGCGTCGATTTCACACCTTTTGTTAATAACATGCGGAAAACAACAGACAAAAATATAAAATAAATATATACGTAATAGAGATATCTAAATATAAACTATTCATGTTACTTGATATAAAAAAAATTAAAGTTCAATCTTTATGTAGTTTATTATTACAAAAAAAATGAATCGGTAATTAATTAATCAGTTTACAGCATAACAATCAATTATTTTCATTGAAACATTCAAATTACTTTTGCTTTATTTTTCAATAAAAATTTGAATTATTAATAATATTTTAAACTAATTTCAGAAAAATTAAAAGATATTTACATATCATTTCCAAATCTGAATTCAGATACTCATTTCACAACATCACGAATTTTGTAAAAAATTACATAATTGAAATCTACATAACCTTTAAGTGATTAATTAATTTATGTAATTAATTGAAAAAAATTAAATCTTTATGCAATTAAATATAGTGAGAGAAATGAATTAGCTAATGATTGATTAATCATTTCACAACATAAAAAACATTCAAATATAATTTCCTTTGAAACATTCAAATAATTTCAACTTTATATACATATTTTTTTCAACTTTAATTTCTGAAAATTTGATTAACTAATTAGGGCCAGAACACGTCAGGGATATCAGAATCTGCAAGTGGTCGATAAATTTAAATGAAAAATGGCGAAATTATAGTGCTACATAGGTAATAATTAATTATTTTGAGGCCAAATGATTGTTTTTTAAATTTTCGAAATTTGGTGGTTTACACGATATTGAATTTTTGGGTTGTATTTCTTTTAATTATCGACACTTGGGTTTAATACTTAGGGGTGCATGGAATTAAAAAAAATTGTTGACAATATAATGTAGAGACAATTAGGAGATATTTTTTTTTTTTACTTCAAATGTCCACAATGGGAATTTGTTTACATAATTTGTTCCGAAAATTAACAGATAATATTGGGATACACATTTTTTTGATCATGTGTCACTCTGTCGATAAAAGTAAGTAATATTAATGCCGAAATATATCATTTACAAATGAGCAATCTATAATATTCAGTGATTGTTAATAGAACTTGTTTATAACAATTATCATTACAAGTGAACAGCTTGGAAAAAATTTTGCCAAGAAGATGAAAAAAACTTTGCAGCTTCTATCGTTTGTGAATGGCCGCACTGGCAGTACAGCACAGCGAATTTATGCGCCTTTCTAAGTCCTCTTCTATTTTTCCGTCGCTGGTGAATAGGCTACCCAGATATACGTACTTATAAACTTGTTTTAATCTCTCATCATTTAAGACAATGTTGCAAATTTTTTTCTCATCTTTTCCTTCAAATACCATAATTTTTGTTTTGTTTAGGTTAATTTTGAGGCCCATGTTCTTCATGCTTGTATTAAGTTTATTCAGCATTCTTTGCAAGTCCTCGATTGATTCTGCCATAAAAATCTTGTCATCTGCGGAAGCTAACCCACGTACCTTCACTGTTTTGAGATCTACACGTTCTTCGTCGAAGAGGGCCATTCTTATGTTCATCCATAAATATGAGAAATAGCCATGAGGATATAACGCATTCTTGTTTCACGCCTTGCATAATATCGAATCATATATTGTCTGTATTGCTTGTAGGAGCCATCCATTGACTCCGTATTCTTTCCAATGTCACCGCCAGGAAATAATAAAGGCAACTGCACGGACGAGGACTCGACAAGATTCTCTGGCATATATGTCTGGATGAGAGTCCCTTTCATTCAAGAATGCCAGGGAAGCCAGGATTTATACTCTACGGGGGAGGCCAAATTTGACAGTTTGTCAACATCATCAGCGAACATGACTAGCGGACCGCAATATAGCAGACCTTGAAGCGAACAGGTACAGAGGGTCCAGAGACAGTGTCGCAACCTTGCCGAATGTGTGTCATTCTTGCTGATTGGCTCAGTTTTCTCATAGATTTTTTGGAATATATAGATATACTACACTATAGAAAACCTAGACGTAAAATGGTGGCATCCTTTCGCAAAATGGCTACATTCGGCAAGGTTGCCACACTGTCTCTGGACCCTCTGTACGAAGCGGGTCGTCGCGGCGCCGTCTGGTGGCGCGCCCATGTACTGACCTGAGGCTCTCTTACTCCCTCACAAGAACCATGCGCTCTGCATTCTTGTTCCATTCCAGGAAGACACAAGTAATCGCTCTATGTTTGTTCATTCGTTGCTTTACTTTCAGACTGAGTGGTCCACGTGACTTTGAGTTTCGGCAAAAAATTAAAAGAAAGGAAAAAAAAGGAAGGGTCTAAAAATGTCGACCGGTAGAGGTTCTTGGCGAGGAGGAAGGAGATTGCCAGGTCAGTAATACCTTTTCTCATTTTCTTGTCCCGACTTCTTCTTTTTTTACTTTTAGTTTATGTTGAAATTGTTGAAATGGTTGGCAACTGCGAAAGGCTCAGTAATTGCCTCGCCCTCAGTGACAATAATTAAACTTTGGAGTTCGCGGATTAGCGCCAGTGTATTTCTTTATTATCAGGTTCGGTGGAAAGTCGAATTCGCAATTGCTTTGAAAAATTTTACAGAATCGGAGTGGTCACTCTGACCACGCCGTGATAGTCATATTCGTTTAACGCCACGCCATTCCAAATGCAAATAACTTGCAGCGCGTGTAACTAAAATGTCACTTCATTGCTGTACGAATGAAATCAATGGCCATTATATCAACGAACCGATATTGGAGTGGGCCGTAGGCCACTCAATGTCAGTAACGTTGTGGTAATCGCGTTTAGTATAATGTAGTTTCTTTGACGTAAGATTCTTTCGCGAATTGGAATCTGTAAATGACATGTTCGAATGGGCTACAGGCCACTCTCAGATGTGGCCCAACAGTTAAAGTGGCCAAATAGTCGAAATACGAACCGGAAATGGACATGGGCGACGGGCATCGCCCAGCCGAATTACAGGAGGTCATCAACGAAATCTTAGGCACAGAGAGAGCCCCCTCGCGTAGTGGTACTGAGGCGGATCTATATGACGAGAGTTTGGTTGCCGCCTGGAGATTATCCGAATCTCCAGCCTTCGGTACTGGGGGGCAAGTAAGTAATAGGCCCATTGAATTACACCCTACATCGTCATATTCCGAGGCTACTAGCGTCCAGACTTCAGTAACTAGTATTTCATCCGTATTTTGTTATACGTGGCCAGTAATGGCCTCGACCCCTTATATGTCGTCGAACCTGATTGCCTCGAGCGAGGGCCGCGCTTCCGACTATATTCCAGGCCAATATGAAGCCGTGCCACGACTTCCCACAGAGTCTCGAGTGTGCTATGTCACTGAAAGTATGTGACGCATTGATTGTAGAGACAAACTTGTTGACCGAACAAGATCCAATTGAACCATAAAATACTGAGTGGTGTAGCCCGATGGAAATCGCCCACAAACTGCACGGTAATTACCGTCTGTGCATTGATTTTCGAAGAGCTAATGAGGTATTGAATAAGGACGCGTATTCGATTCCGATTATGGCGGAAATCTTGGGACCGCTCAAATTCAGCTTGATACATCTCAACCCTGGATTTGAACAAGGCCTATTACCAGATTCATCTAAGTGAAGATAGGAAGCCAATTACGGCTGTTACTATCCCAGGTAAAGGGCTGTATCAATATAAACGCATGCCTTTTGGTCTTGCCGGGGCTTCAGCAACCTTTCAACGGTTGATGAGGTACATAATTATGTACAAATGATTATGTACACCATGCCTACCGCGACGACGTCATTGTCGTATCAGAATCCTTCGAAGAGCACCTGTATTGGTTGGAGCCACTGGGAGCTTAAACGAAGCAGGGCTTACACTCAGCTCAGACAAATGTAAATTTTGTCAAAATGAAGTGAAGTTTTTGGGATTCAAGGTGAATGAACGCTTCGTTGGGGCTACGTTATGGGATAGGCGTTTCATCCTATACTACGCTAGAGTTTGTGAGCCACTCACTGGCCTAACTAAGAAGAATTACATTTTCCTTCGGGGAGACGAGCTGGAAGAGGCATTCCAAGCTCTAAAAACAGCCTTGGTGTCACCGCTTGTATTGGTGTACCTCGAATTTAATCTACCATTCTCCGTCCAAATGGATGAAAGTGACTTTGGTTTGGAGGTGGTCATCACCCAAATTCAAGACAAGCTGGTCGAGTAAAGTCTGAAGGTACATCAGTCAAGGAAGGTGTATGAAATCCAGGTCTGGCAATTATCCAGCTTCGGGCATTATAGTTATTGTATAGTGAAGATTCAGTGAGGAAAATGAGAGAAGGTGTGCTACCTGGTGTTCAACCTAGTGGGCCGAATCTTGTGAAGGGGGAGTTGTGGCGGGGTATTGGATTACCCACACAAAATAATAATAGTTATGGAAAAATTACCCAGAGTTACACACTAGGGGAAAAGAATCTAAAGCAGCGAATCCAAAACCTATGTGGCTGTTTTGCAACAGCTGGAGTATTATTCACGACATAATTACCTTATTAATTTAATTGCCTATTTGTTATTATACTGATTAATACGTGGTTGATCAGTTTCAATCAATTTAATGTTCTTTATTAAGCTTAAATAACAAAATTTCTTAGTTACGTGGGAACCCTGATACTTGTCAGCTAACGGAGTTTTAATTTTATTCTTTTACAATCTCAAGCACTTATTTCTGTTCCTTTTGGCATATTTTTCATGTCTGTATGAGAGCCTCTTTCATTCAAGAATGCCAGGCAAGCCAATATATTGTGATGATTTATTTCCTAACTTCAATCAATTAAAAATCTCGTATGAAAATCGAAGTTGTTTTATGACTTGCCCACACACCAGCGTTGTTCCTGACCTCGCCACTATGTCAAGCATGCTAGCCAGCATTTAGTTAACTAATTTCTTAACGTACTCTAAAACCAAGTAATCCTCTTAATTACAATAAAATTGATGGATTTTTTATGAAGACAACCACGGGATTTTACCAAGTGAAGGAGTTACTCCCGAAAATCGCACTTGGTCCCGGCGAAATTGCGGTAACGTTTGAATCAGTTTTTACACTAATTGGCCGAATTATACTTAAATAACAAATGAAATCTCAAAATCGTCGGTATTGGTACAGAACTTCTCACAAAGTCAAGATTATTTCATATTGAGACGAAGTTCACAAGTTGATTCGAATACAGACTTCTTTATAATCCAAAATAATTGGAACACTCAAAATCCCAAGGTATGCAGTTTTCATCCAAAAGAGTGTCTAATGCACAATTGAGAAATAGTTGAAACTACATAACTACTCGTAATAATTCATATCCTAACCTTTCGTCATATTTATAAACTCACTCGGAAAAAATTCACTATCTTACAACATTTCTTGTTTAAATTATGAAAACCGATGGGATGTAAAGGCATCAAGGAACCAACAAAATCTCCTTCATAATAAATTTGGAAAATTTACATTCTGAAAAAGTGCGGAATTGATGTTCTATCAGAATTGTTTCTTTGCGTGAGCAATGTGAATTTCTGCACCACTAAGACAACTTTTAAAATTGATTTATCACGATTATCTGAAATTTAACATCCATTTAAGAAAACGGAATATCCATGTAATGAGGTGTGAAGCTGTCTCAAATAAACATACATTTAATTATTTTAGCTATGTTTTGTCAATGAGCGAAGTATTCTGCCTAAATATAATTTAGGCTGACTGTCATAATGAAGATAAGAATATGAACCACCAAGAATATTCAGTTGATTAATTAGATACATTCTGTATATAGTATCTTAATTGTTATCTCAAGAACGAGAGGCTTCTAACTTTTCCTTCTGAGATATTTATATTTATATTTCGTAACTCAGTCAAAGAAATTTGGTTACCTCAACCAATGCTAGTTTGGAAGAAAATAAAGCGATTTTTTCAAATAGCGCTTCCCTAAAAAGAACCACAAATTATTTAAACTATTTAAAAATGGTTCAGACATGTTTTCGAATGTGGCTGATAAGAATTCTAAGATAGAAAAAGTTATATTAGAGCCATTTAGTCATAAAATCTATCCCGTAATAGCATCCTTGATGGTGCCATTATGCGAAAAAGTATTTGTTCCTTTATAAATTTATTTGATAATTTCTTCTCGGACCCAGAGCACATAGATCTTTTGAATCTTCTCGCTCTTCATTATGCTTGAAGATTAATCTTGTACGTCATAAAATTATGTATGTTCATTTGTAAAAATGTCGTGAGAAGTGATGAGAAAAAAAGTTCAGACAAAAATGAATGTTTCAAAATGAACAATTTTTGTAAGCTTCAAGCTGAAATTATGATTATGAGCTGAGTTTAAGACTTTGAAATGATGTACATACTATTTAGTCCTATACGTTACCTTCTTGAAGACTTAGGGCCGGTTCCACCAACCTCGATTAAAAAGTTAATCCTCCGTTAAACCTAGTTACGCGTTCCACCACGTTTTAGCGGCCGGTTAACTCGCGTTAACCACAGTTAAATCTAACCGGTCAAAATTGATCGGTTAAGGCGACTTAATCGTCCTCTAACCTAAAAACGGCATTGTTGTTGTGAAATATGGAGTTTTTGGAAGAAGTTCTGAGATCATCTGATGACGAAGTCGAAAAAGATGTTTTTGAATTTATATGTGATATATTAATATATCACGAACAAAACATACACCAACATTCACTTTTTTTAGGTTAGTGTAGACACGAGCGTGGCCCAACCTTACCTGGATTTGGCGCGCACGGACATATTGCTTTGCTTTCCATTCGACCGACGGGTAGCCAATCACACGAATGATTTAAAGTAAAATAGGAGTTACTTCGAAACGACTATCTGGTTAGCTAACCGCGCCCACGAAAAATGTGGTGGAACGCACAACAGGATAACCCAAGCTTAACTATGGCGTTAACTTTAACCCGCCGTCAGTTAACCACTGATTTAACCGAGTTTGGTGGAACCGGCCCTTAATGATATATTTTTATTTTCTGAGGTGCTATAATGTAATAAACTGCAATTACATAGAGTAACAAATTCTTAAGAAGACGAAAGAGAATATTTATAAAAATTCTCATAAATTAAATTATAATTATCTTGAAACAAAAGCATAGTCCTCTTGCCTGTTTTGTTGCGAACCGCGTAAAATTTTTGTTTACACAAGCAGAATTACTTGGTTGCAAGATTGCGTGAAGTTTGTCGCAAAAGGATAGTGTTTGCTACAAGAAAATTTTTTTCAAGCAATCACTCTAAGCGAAGAGCTTCACAAAGTCATAATGTGTCATAGATCTCACAAAAATACGCAAACTTACTGGCAATCATCCATTCTCTTTACTCTAATTACATCCAGTAAGTAGAGCTTTCCACGTGGGCCAATTAGTATCCAGAGTCTTTTGTTTCAGAAGTCTCTTAGTCGCATGACACTCTTCATCATACATTTCTTATAGACTGTTTTTCTTCACACTTTCAACCGATTATGTTTAAGCAACACACAACTCTCTTGAATTATAGAAATATATCTCACCAGGGTGTCCAGTGATTTACCTATTTTAATTTCCGGATTTTTCCCGATCACATTCCCCCCCCCCCCCCCCATTATTTTTAAAACGTTTTTTTGTAATTTGTCGCAAACCAACTTATATAACTATTTGCACAATCTTAAAAATATCTGTTTATATAATTGACTGAATTGAATGCATTTTTAAGAAAGTAGTTCAATTCAACCAAAATATGAATTTTATTAAAACAAAAGATGAATTCTCAACGAAAAAACCATAACATTTGCATTTTAACCGAAAAAGGTGAAATTTTTACCAAAATAGTTCAATTTTCTACCAAAATGGATGAATTAAAAAAAACAACTTGAATTTTCATCTAAAAATGGTATAATTGAATTTTCAATTGAAAAAATTAATTTAGAATTAGAAACGATTTTCAACAAAATAGTTTAAGTTCCAACAAAAGAAATCAATCATTAACAAAAAATAAATTTTTAACAAAAGAGTTCAACGTTCAACCAAGTGTTGAACTTTCAAACAAGAAGATGAATTTTTAACCAGGAAGATTAATTTTCTACCAAAAAAGACAAATTTTCAACAAAATATATACATGAAGTTTCAACCAAATAGTAGAATTTTTTAACCAAACGAGATGAATTCCGTACCAAAAATATAATGGTAGAATTTTCAATTCAAAAGAATGAACTTTTAACTAAAAATGTTTGGATTTTCTTATTGGGGTCTATTGATTCAGTTAGCATTTAAGCGAAAAAATAAGAAAGGGGGAAAACGCGGAAGTTTCTCAAATACTGGAGAAAGAAAATAAATTCTTTCAAAAAGAGGAATAGGTTAAAGAGGATTAAGTGTGAAATATGAAAGTAATTTTCATTTCGCTCGCTGGTCGAACTATGCTCGCTAGTTTGAGTGCGCCTAGGGCGCGTGACTGTTGGTTCTCACGCTTCGCGCTCGATAGTATATTTACCTTGCGCTACGCGCTCGGTCTTCGTATTTTCCCCACATTTGTGCACAGACCTTTTAAAATTAAAGGTCAGTGCACTGACAACTCTAATTTGGTGATTGTGAATTCTCTATTGTTAAAGCTCCTTTGGCTTTAAAAAACACATTCTCATCACATATCTCGTGCTTCGCACTCGATTTTGTCCAAAATGCGAACTTTTCTACATTATGCAACACTATTGCATCAAATGTATATTACATTTATTTCTGTACCTCGGCCTGAGATTACTTATTTAGATATTGCAAAATAAAGTGCAAATGTTATTTATCATGACTACTTTAATATTTGTACCTTATTTTTAATTAAATTTTACTCTCAGCTACACTGAAAAATATATTTTTATACCATTAAGCCAGACATTCTTCCTACAACCGCAGTACCACACACTTCAGTCGCACTCTTAACAATAACATCCCGGATCATAGTCGATGCGACCTCTCTATCTTTATTGTTTATTAGCCCCTTCCAATTTGTCTCATCTGTGCGTTCGTTCATCCTATTCTGAAAATCTATTCGCACTTCTGGTTTCTGTAGATTCTCAACCTTGATTCCTTTTTGTTTCTTTTTTTTTGTTCCTCTTTCTTTTCCATCCCTGGCCTAAATTTATTTTGGAAACTAGAAGGTAATGATTATTATTGCATTCAGAGCCTCTCATGACCCTTGTATTTTTTACTAGTTCTCTTAGTCTTTCATCCTCAACAACAAAGTTGATTACACTGTGGCTATCTCTTCTACACCAGATGTACATGTGGATCATTTTATGCCTAAAAAAAGCATTTGTGATAGATAAGCCCTTTTCTAAGCATACGATGACTAATCTTTTTCCGTTATGATTTGTTTTTGGATCCTCAAAATTACCTAGCACCCTTTCTGTACCCTGACGTTGGAGGCCGACCCATCCGTTCATATCTCCTAGTAGAATGACTCTTTCACCATGAACGCAAGTACTTATAGTATCATATGAAGTGTCCCAGAAGGCGTCTTTTACTTCACTACTGTCACCATCAATTGGGGCATAGTACGCTATAAGAAATAATCTTCTGATTCCTACTTTTATTCTAACCCACAACAATCTAGGAGATACCCATCTATTATCCCTGAGATGCTGCCTTGCTCTCTGATTTTTAATTGAACCTACCCCTTGGCTACCATGTTCAGGTACACGTTTCTCGTAATTTTTTTACCTTAAGATCATTCACCACTCCAGAATTTTAAACATCCAGTCTCCATTCATCGCCTGAAACTTGACCTTTACCTTTACCGTGTGCATGCCATTCGTCAATCAAAGTTTCAGTCCATTCAGCATGCTATTTTATTGCCTGCATTATTTATTGTTCAAAGTGTACGCCCAACTACCTCTTTCATGCAATAAATTTATTTTTCGAGTCGAAATCATTTCCAAATTAATTAGTTAGTCGTCGTAGGGTGGTGAGTCTAGTTATAACGTAGTCCCATCAAACTTCGGTTAATGGGGCGGGCGTGTGAGGACGTAACTGGAACCTATCAAAAAGTAATCAATCAGAACTTTGTAGATCTTTTTTGAATGTACAATTTTTGTCAGTTCATATTTTTTCGTATCTTGTATAGTTATACCACAAACTTTTTTTTCATATCGTGCGTTATTTGGCTTAAAATTCTCATTTTTATTTGTTTTTTTGAATATTGTAAATGCTTTAACTCTGATAATTTCTTTTTTATCGAAAAAAGTACTTAGGATAAATTGTTTGTCTTTTTGAATACTACAAACAGCCGTACATAGAATTTCTAAATTCTGAAATAAAGTGTTCTAAAAAATTTGGAAAATGCTCTAACTTTTTAAATTGTGATCCAAAACGGCTGGCTAACAAACTTGAACTTCATTTTGGGACACTTGAAGAGTATACCAAAGCCCAATGCAATATGTCAATTCTTTCGAAAGTTATCATGCTAACAGTCTAAAAATCTGCAGACACATCCAAACATACATGCACACATACATAAACACACACATAATACATACTGTGACGGGGTAATTTGTACCCCGCACAATTACATCTAAATCTGTGAAAATTAGCGTCAAAAATCTTTCTACTGGGG
>CAKNYM010013010.1:0-12925 GCA_932195095.1 Andricus curvator | reverse complement strand
GGCATTTTCGTACGCCAGGAGTTTGCCAGTACTGGCACAGTACTGCGTCTATTCTGAATTTTCTATTGTGGCAGTACTGCGCCAGCATCGATATTCAGTACTGGGCCAGCACTGGCACCCCAGTACAGAATAGCGTTATCATCCCAGAGATATGCCAGTATAGGTACCAGCACTGGTTGCCAGTAACTTGCCAGTATTAGCCGGTACTGGCGCAGTACTGCGCCCGTTGTGAATTTCCCATTGGGTATATGCACTGCACGCATTCTATACACGATTTATAAATATATTAGCTCGAAACTTTCGACGAAAAAAATGATGTAAAATGTCGGTCGATTTGAAAAGGAAAAAATTATTTTATATATGATTACTGCACTTAATTTACGATTATTCTTACACAATTGCACGCACAGAGACTTGCACATATGATTGCACGCTCAAACGCTTTGAAAAATCGCCCCCGCTGGGGAATCGAACCCTACCTAACTACCTAAAACCTGCGTCCTAAAATCTAAATCTAGCGCACGCATTATTCAAGTGAGCTACGAAACCGCTTAGATTTTTCTGACAAACTCTCGGTCAAGCGGTTTCTCTGAGAAAAACGTGGCCAGCTAAGAAATGATAATAAATGTTTACTTCAAATTTTTTTAATTAATCTCTTACTGATGATTTCTAATATTTTGTAACGAGCTTGGGAAAATATTTTGCTTAGAAGTATTAACTCACAAGGTAAATATATTATTAGTAATTTATATGGATTATTATAAAATGAATTAAATTACAATTTTTCAAAAGTACATATTTTGTATTATTGAAAATTAAGACTTAAACAAATGTTTTCGAATGAAAGTTTTGGAATTTTTGATTTGATTTTATTATCATCTCACTTTATTTAAAACGCAACATTCATTTACATAACTGATATATAAATAAAAAATAGTTTAAACATCGTAATAATATATCAAATGCAAAATCGAAATCACTATTTTAAGATGAGACAAACGTTGAATAGTGATTCAAATTTAAATTTTTCCGCACAAATAAAATTTTTCTCATGAGATATGGGGATGCTGAATTAGAATAAAAGCTGTTTAAAACAAACAGAAAATATTCGGTTCCGAGAAATTAATATCAGGATGCACAGTCTTCCCCTGTTTTTCTTAGTTTCCCCTTTTTTCTTGTAATTCCCCTTTTCCCCCCTATTCTCAAAAAACTTCCCCCTTTTCCCCTTTTCTCTTTAAATATACGATATTTGAAATTGTACCCACTATTGAATAATAATTAAAGCAATTATAGCACTTAAATAAATTATTTATGAATAAGTAAGGTACACGTTCCAAGTGCAGAACATTAAAAATAAATACTCTTAAAAAAATTTGAAGATGGATCATTTTAAGGCAAGCTGAAAATTTCAAAAATGGAGACAGAAGTTATTATCCAATATAAAATTGGAAAAGTTACAAAATATATAGTATTTTTTAAATAAGTATTAGAAGATTAATACATTTTAGTTGAAATGTACAAAGTTAAATACCTAATTAAAAAATGGAATATTCCAAATTCATCAACTGCAATTTTAAATGTTCTAACTTGAGCATTTTTAATTTTTTTAAATCTTTACTTGAAAGCTTAACTATTGTGAAACTTTTTTTTGTTTGAAAATTAATTTTTTTAAACTCACAATTGAACTATTCCATTTGTGTTTGAAAATTGATCTTTTTTAGTCGGAAATTCAACTATTTGGTTGCAAATTCAAATTTCGTTCAAAAGTTATATTTTTTGGCAGAAAGTTGTTTAAAAATGTAACTATTTGGTTGAAAATATATTTATTTTGTTGAAAAGCTGTCTTTTTGGTTGAAAATCAAACTACTTTGTTAAAAATTCATTTTTTCAAACTGAAAATTGCAATTTTTGAATGAAAATTATTTTTTGTATTGAAAGCTTATATTTTTGAATTAAAAATTCCAGTGTATTGTAGAAAGTACTTTTTTTGGCACGAAAATTCAATAAGTTGGTAGAAAATTGTTTTTTTCATTTGAAAATTAGTTTCTTGAAATAAAAATGTAGCCATTCCATCTTTGGTTCAAAGTTAATCTTTTTTATTTTGAAAATTCAAATATTTGGTTAAAAATGTATGTAATCTGTCAAAAATTCGTCCTTTTTTTGTAGAAAAATAATCTTCTTGCTTTAAAATTCGACATTTTGAATACAATTTTTTTTTCTTTATTGGCTAAAAAATCTTTTTTGGTTGAAAACTCAACTCGTGTTGAAAATTCGTGTTTTAGGATTAAAGATTCAACTGTTTTGTAGAAAATTTGAATTTTCGCTGGAAAATTCAATAGTTTTGTAGATAATTCAACTAATTGGTCAAGTTTTGAACTACTTTGTAAAAATTAATTTCTTAGTTAAAAATTCATCATTTTAGTTAAAGTTTTTTCTTGTTTGTTAAAAACAAGGTTTTTTAACCAAAAATTTTAATGTTTGGTTGAAAATTAACTTTTTAATTATTAATTCATATTTTCGTGTTGAAAAATCAACTGCATTGTAGAAAATTCTTCTTTAAGGCTTCAAAATTCAACAATTTGGGAGAAAATTCAGTTTTTTCAATTGAAAATTAATTTTTTGAAACGAAAATGTAACTATTCGATTTTTGGTGAAAAACTGATGTTCTTAATTCAACAATTCAACTATTTTGTTCAAAAATTATCTTACTTGTTGAAAATTTAGAATTGCGAAATTTCAAAATAAATTTCTTGTTCACTTACAATTTTTTGAAGATGTGCAAAAACATGTTTTTTTTTTATTGAGTCATATGCACACATTTAAAAAAATTTGAATATGTCGAAACTTAAATTTATTCAGCTTGAACCAAAGAAACATTTTTTAATTTTCCTTTTTCAGAAAAAAATGCTTGTCGTGAATTAGGATTTTTGGGATTTTATATATTTTTTGCGATTTTCGAACGTTATAAACAAAAAATGTTTCCCATGGATAAAAAATAATAACATGTTTCTCTGGTTCAAGCTGACTCAATTTCAGGTTCGAATCAATCCAAAAAACATGTTTTTGTATATTTTCAAAAAATGTTAAATAAGGCAAATTTTTTTTTAATTAAAAAAAAATTTTTTAATTGTAAGTTTAAGAAAGTGAACAGATGATATTAACCGATTTAAAATTTTTTTCTTCACTTGTTTTGGATGCCGACCCAAAAATTGTTATCCCTCAGCTCAAACGATTCGATTAATTTTAGCATTTTTACTTCGCTCCAGTGAAGAGTTTAGTTTGAAAGTATTAATTATAATAAGGATGAAATGACAAATCTTGGAAAGAAATATTTATGAGAACGATGTTAAACATATCAAAATTGTGTATTTAACAATTTTTATTTTTTCCCGGACTGTTTTATATCAATCTGGATGGATTTTCAACGATCAAAGTATATCCAATTTTTAAAAATAAATCTTTAATGGCAGAAATCATTGAAAAATCATTAAAAATTATTTGAAAATGTAACGTTTCTTACGAAAAGGTTGTTTGTTCTTTTCGACATATGAAAATAAATGTTTAATCTTTCCCCCATTTTCTCCTTTTTCGTGATAAAACCGCCCTATTTCCCCTTTTTTGAGCTCCTTTTACGCTGTGATCCCTGTAATATTCAAGATCGCGATATCACAGTAGTATGGTAGATTTTATTGTTGTTGAAAATCTGAAAAAAATGAGAAAATATATATTTTTTTTTCATGAAATGGTAATAATTTCTACAAATATCAATGTGAAAAGTTCCGAAAAATTATTACTACGTTAAAATTGGAATTTAATTTGAACTCAAATTTTATTACAAATTATTTTTTAATTATTGTTTCAAAAAATGATATGTCGAAAACAATGTATTATTCTACTAAACAAAAATTCTTCCAAATAATATAATATTTTATTTTTTTATTTAGTAGGTGGCTCAATCAAGATCCTAATCATTTTTAGTGTTATAAGAAATTAAAAATATCATAAGCAGAAAATTACATAGTAGAAATAATGTAAAAAAAGTATTTTTTTTTTATATATAATTCTTCAGAATATTTTTAAATTCTGAAAATTTTGTACAAAACAAAAAAACAGTATTGTAGTATAAACTAGAGTTATTCACTATGTTCATTTACAATAATTATCTAAACTAATATTATGATAAAAGAGAAAACATTATAAAATAGTTTCCGATAATTTATTTAATTTTGTAAAATGTCAGTGCGCGGGGTCTGTCTTGTAGATTGAGAAGCGAAAATCTGTTGTTTTACTGAACTTACTTACAATTTCAAATAGTAAGGCTAACAATCTCGCGCAGTGCTTATTGCAATGCGAAAAAGGAGATCGAACTCACTTGCAAAAGTCAAACTCACAATTCTTGGCTTACTATGAAAATTAGTTATTCATACAGTTTACATGTTCAACTGTACTATTTCAAATAGTTATTGAAGCTACTTGTTCTAGTAATCATTCTTTTTACAATTTGAAGTAGTAATGCTGACTTTAGGTTTTGTATATTTTGAGATCACTATCTCATTCAGTATCAAAAACTATTTGAATTGTTTCTTGTACAATACGAACAAATAAACTTCAAGTTAACAATACATAAAAGTGAATCTAACTATCTACTTTTTTCCGTGTAGTTTCAAAAATTGTTTATGACTTTATAAATTGTTTACAAATTTGCAATTTAAGAAATTTTTTGTTACTAATTACCATTCGAATGATCAGCCAGAATGATTTTAGTATAAAATAATTTTCGTCTACATTGTCTACAATTTACAATATCTACATTTAGAATTCTAGGGTCATCTTTTCGGGTTTGAGTGGGAAATGATACTAGGACCTATACTGTATCTATTGGCAATATAATCAGGTCCCAAAAACAACCGAAAGTGGGTATATTTCATATTTGAAGAAAAAGTATAACACGTGCGCTTATTGCACTCGCCAACTTTAGACGCTTTTTTCTCGGAAAACGCCTTCAAAAATGCCCCGGTGCGTCGTTTTTCAACCTATTACTGAATTGCTCTGTTGTCCAAACGGCCGACGAATTTTGGATCCCTTTTTACCTTTACGGCTTACGCAGCCTATCGTAAATTGTTTCCGTTAAGCCCGTAAGGCAGGGTTTGTTGAGACGTTCGAGACTGATATTGCTAACATCTGGTTACACCCCTTCGACCAAGCCTTCGACCAACTTTTCTCGAAGGACACCAAAAAAGCAATAAATATGAAACTATAAAAATATAAAAAAGGGAAAGGAAACTCTTTCACCAGAATGCCCAAAGTATGGGCCTTCGGGCAGATGACAATTCCGCCCTGGGTACCTGAGGGAGGTTCCCCTACTACACGGCTTCCCCTCACGCATACGAGCTGCCGTCGTCGATCCTAGTCAGCGGGAGTCCTTTGTACATAATGAGCACTAAAATGCGGAATACGACATTTTTTAATTTCAGCACTTGTCAATTTACAAATAAAATATTCGAAATCTGCGAATTATAATGATTCCAACGATATGTTATTTGACTTAAAAAAGTTGAAAATCAAAGAAGGTTCAAGAATAGGAAATTGTATGGAAAGTTTTTGAGTATATTTTATTCAAATCCACTGCAGTAGCTTTAATTTATAGGTACAATATTTTACTTAACTTGGAAATTCCGGAAGCTGAAATTTGGCCAGATTTGAGAACTTACTAACTAACATAATGAATTTGGTTTATTTCTTAAACCATTGCATTTATAAAAATTATCCTTGCATAATTTTGGATGAAATAAAAAAACGAGGTTCAAAATGACTTGTAGAAGGCAATTGTAGGCCGATTTTGGATTTCTTTTTTTTGTTAAATTAAGCATTTTATTTCGAAGAGATTCATGTGGCCTGCTTTTTTAATTTTTCTTTTTTTACACATTTATGGTAATGAAAATAGCGAAAAATAGTCGATTTTTTCGTTTTTTATTTATTTAATAAACAAGTTATTTAATAACAAGATTGCATAAATAAACATCATTGGCGACATAATTTCAACAAAATAGTTGCATTTTCGTCCAAAAAGATTTCAGTTGACTTTTCAACACCAATAAATGAATTTTAAACAACAAGTAAATTTTCTCCAAATAGTTGAATTTTCATTAAAAAAAGATGACTTTTTAACAAAATTGTTGAATTGTTAACCAAAAAGTTGCAATTTCTACTAAAAAGAGTGAATTTTTTTGATTAAAGAAGACAAATTTTCAACAAAACAGTTGACATTTTAACCAAAAGGGGTACTTTCTAACAAAATTGTGGCCGTGTGGCGGCGCTAGCTATGCAGTTGGCCTATGATCGTTGCAAATGCATTGCAAAATAATAACATTAAATTTAATAACACATTAAAAGTAATTTACTGACAGTGTTACATGATCTTTGAGTGGTTTGAGTGATCTTTGCGACATTTTCAATCTTCTAAGCGAAAGAAAACTGAAAAAAACTGCTTTAAGATGTAAAAATCTGCATCTATTTACAGATGCTCGATGAAGTCCGTTTGTTTTGATTGTAAATCGGGATAGTCAACTCTCATGACAATATTTTCCACAGGCCTTCTGGAAGATTTGTCTTTTTTGGTTGAATTCAAACATTTTTTATTTAAAATTAAAATCTTTTTTGTTTGAAATTTCAATTATATTACATTGTTCGTTGAGAATTCATCTTTTTTAGTTGAAAATACAACTCCTTGGTTAAAAGTTAAACACTTTTGTTAAAAAATAATTTTTGTCGTTGAAGATTCACAATGTTTATTGAAAATTCGTCTCTGATTGGTAATCTAACTACCTTGTTGAAAATCAATTTTTCTAACTGAAAATTTAACTATTCCAGTTGAAAATTTAACTATTTTGTTGAAAATTCGTTTTTTGTTGTTGTTAAAAATTAGTTTTGTAAAACAGAAAGTTTAAATATTCTATTTTTGAATACAAATGTAATTTAACAATTTGGTTGATAATTGATCTTTTTTATTTAACAATTTAACTATTTGGTAAAAATTTTTTGTACCTGTTTGGTATAAAATTCAACTATTCCAATTGAAGATTCATCATTTTAGTTGAAAATTCATAACACTGGTTGAAAATTGAACTATTTGGTTGAAAATCCGTTTTTTTTTGTTAAAAATTAATTTGTTTAACTTACCATTTAACTATTCCATTTTTTGTTGAAAATTCATCTATTTTTTTTTGTGTCAAATTCAACTATTGGTTAAAAATTTATCATTTTCAGTTGCAAATTCAACAACTTGGTTGCAAATTCATATTTTGTGTTGAAAATTCGTATTTTTTTGTAGAAAATTAATCTTCATGGTTAAATATTCATCTTTTTGGTTAAAAACTCAGCCATTTCAGTTAAAGATTCATTATTTTAGTTGAAAATTTATCTGTTTGGTTTAAAATTTAATTATTCCAGTTGAAGATTCATAATTATATTTGAAAATTTATCACTTTGGTTGATAATTGAACTATTTTGTTGATAATCCGTTTTTTTTTGTTTTTGAAAAGTAATTTGTTTTACTTAAAGTTAAAGTATTATATAGTAGTAATATAACATAAGCTACTATATATTAATATAATAATTTAATCTTTTACACATGTGAAATAATCGAAATTTGTGAATAAATTATAGGTATCAAGACTTCAGACTCGGGTAAATGGCAGTCAATTTTTCCTAGTTTGGAGGTTAGATAATTTAGATTATTTTGTAGTGTTTAAAACTTTAGAATCATACTTGCTTTTTATATAGATGAAAAGCCTAACTTTCATGCTTATTAATATAATAATTTTTACTCAAAAATGTACTTTTAAATTATTTGTAAATTGAATTATTTGTCAAAGTGTTTCATAATTGAGACACGTTTCATGATAGGTACCCTTACCTTATTCACTACTTCCGCTGTTCCGTCCAATCAACAATGTTTTACTTTGCCGCAAGAAAAATCAAAACGGATACTTTAAGATGAAAAAGATATATAATCTTATTTGAAAAAGACTTTCCAATAATTTTTGTTGGTAAGATAACTTTCGCAAAATGACCTTTATGAGTCTAAATTGTATAGTTAGCAAGTGAGCAAGTTAGCAGTGAGTAAATAATAGTGAAACTTAATTATGTTTAAAGCCTTATTTTTTACGTTTAATTAAAAATAGCTTTTGCCTATTATTTCTTTCTAAATCCGACCATAAAGTAATAAAGTAAAAAATTTGAAGGCCACTCAAACAATTTATCGTTTAGGTTAAATTGAAATGTATGTTTTTCTAGTTCAAAGCTTTTCAAATGTATAATATAAAAAAATATAACTGAAAAAAAGGTTACTTGTAAAAAATGAATTTTACTTGGCTCAAGTAAATGAAAGTTCTGGGCAGAATGTACTGCAAATAGGGCATACTTCAGGGCTGGGCAGGGCAGGGCGGGGCAGAGCAGAGCAGATTGGAGTGAAGTGAGGCGAGGATGAGTGGAGTGGAGTGGAAAGGTGACGAGAGTTGGGGAGAGGACGGCGCAGTCAAGTTCTACGGTACATAGGGCTGCGCAGTGCACTTCTGTGGCTTGTGAGGCTGCGCAGTATACTTGTACAACACTGAAGGCTACGCAATGCAGTTTTGACAGGAATAGGGCTGCGCAGTGCAGTTTTGCAACACTTAGAGATGTTCAGTATGATCATATAAGCGGGGCGCACACACATTTGCACAGTGAATAAGCACAAGGCACAACGCACAAGAGAAGACGCTTCAACGCAGACGGATCCGCATAGCTGCTTCCTATGCACGAGGCTTTAGCGGGCTAGCGTCATGTGAATACTGTGTTTTTCGTGGACAGTTAAATCTAAGATTTATAAAAGTAAGTGATTTTATGTGAAATAACTTCGTCTGTCTTTAATTATGGAACAGTATCGACTCAAGGCTCTTGCAGTATTTACATGGATATAAAAGGAGAATATTCATAAATTCTCTAATATACCTTTCATAACCTTATTTATAGGGAGTCCACACAATGCTTTTTATCTTCAATTTATTATAACTTTCACTTTTGAAACTAGAAAACACTTTCAAAACAAACGACGCGACGCGGGAGAAATTCGAGGTTGAAAAATTGAAAATCGTCTGCTAAAAGCGGCCGCAGATTACACAAGACAGCTGCAGATTGCATGAAAGTTCAACGTTCCGAACTTTTCGACGCCTTCTGCGCCATGCTGTGCGAAAATCACAGCGATTGAAATGGAGCCCTATGATTGGTCGAGAACCTTGTGCGCCATGCGTTGTGCGCTGTGCAAATGTGTGTGCGCTCCGCTATAATACATACAGGTGCGCATTACAGTTCGCTGGTACGCATAGTTATGCAGTAAAGTTTTGCAGTGTATAGTGCTAGATAGTGCACAGTACAGGTATGTGGTACTGAGGATGCGCAGTAGAGTTTTCACCTTATACGTCTGCGCAGTATACTACTAAGGCATATAAGGGTGCACATACAGGTTCGTGATACCATGTCTTCGCAGTGTAGTTATTAAACACATAAGACTGCGCAATCTAGTTCTACGGCATTTGCGGATGCGCAGTAGACTTCTAAAGCACAATAAGGGTGCACAGTACAGGTCCGTGGTATCAAGGCTGCGCAGTAGACTTATAAGGCGCATAAGAGTGCACAGTACTTTCCGTGGGGAGTTGACTGAGTAGTAGAGTTTTTTTTAGCACCTACGGCTGCGCAGTGAAGTTCTATGACATTTATGGATGCACTTATGAGGCACATAGGGGTGCACAGTAGACGTACGTGGTACCTAGACTGCGCAGGGAAGTTATATGACCAGAGCTGGGCAGCATGTGCTGAAGAACTCTACTGTGCAGCCATATTATCACGGGCATATACTTTGCACCTCTATGTGTCTCATAAGTCTACTGTGCATCCATAAAAGTCGTATAGCTGCACTGCGCAGCTGCATGTGCCGAAGAACTCTAATCCGCAGCTCGAATATTACGTACCTGTACTGCACACTGTTATGTGCGTTATAAGTCTACTACGCACCCGTAAATACATTATAAGTGAACTGTGCAGCCGCAGGTGCCAAATAACTCTACTGCGCAGTTATAGTATCATAGATCTGTACTGCGCACCTCGGTGCGCCTTATAAGTCTACTGATTATTTGCAAATGTTGCAGAACTGCAGTGCGCAGCCGCATGTGCTGAAAACTCATACTGCACAGCCTCAGTAACATGGAACTGTACTGGGCAACCTCATGTACCGCACAAGTCTACTGCGGATCCGTATGTGTCGTAGGAGTGCACTGCTCATCTGCACTGTGAATTAATTTTACTGCGCAACTGACTAACACACCACTTCACTGCGCACTCCTATGTGTATTATAATCCTACTGTGTATCCGTGAGTATCGCAGATGTGCACTGCGCATCTGCACGCGCTGAAAAACTATACTGCCCACCCCAATTAACACATAACTGTACTGCACACCTTTATGTACCTCATAAATCTTCTGTACATCCGCAAGTGTCGCAGAACTTACTGCGCAGCCGCTCGCGCTCAAGAACTCTACTGTGCAGTGATAGTATCATGGACCTGTACTGCACACCCGTATGTGCCTTATAAGCCTACTGAGCATCCGTAAATGTCGTAGAACTGCACTACGCAGACATATGTGCTGTAAGACTCTACTGCTTCAAATTCAAATTCTTCAAATTTTGAAAAAATGAAAAACAAATATTTTCTGAAGAACCCCGCCTTTTTATTCTTCGGAATATTTTTGGAAAGTTTATACTAATAGAAGAAAGGCATCTTATCAGCGTCATGCGGTATCTGTCATTGCTTCCAAGAAAAAGTAGAAAATTCGATTGTAAGAAAAAAGAATTCTCCCGGCTACAAAAGTTGTTTAGCAAGCATGAAACTTACAACATATCTTTATTATCAAAGTAAAAAATCCGAAAAAATTGGCTACAAAATTGAAGGTAGTCTTTTTGAGAAAATCGATTTTTAATTTTTTTCAGAAAAACCGCTGCCATTTTGTTAATTTCAAACCTTTTTTTAATTTTCCGGTGCATTTTGGAAGAAGACGGTGAACGCTATTAGAATCAAACAGAAAATAATAAATATCTCAATTAGCTCAAAAATTCTAGAGGGTTAAAAAAAAATTCGTGTTTTTTGAAAAACAAACCACAAAATTCAAATATGCATAACTTTTTAGACATTTTTTTTCTAAATCGGAGAAATACGTATCGCCTAATTTCCTCTAAAAAAACAACGTATTTTGTCCCCGAGCGATTCTGCGATATCAAGTGTAGAACCCTGCCTGATTTGAAATTGATTCGGTCTATATAATAATATACTGCGTATATATATAATTTAAAAAAAAGTTAAACAACCACCGCAGGGTCCCACTAAGAGCAACTGCCATCCAAAAACATGCCAATAGCCCCAGTAGCACCGCGGTAAATCACACTTATGACCACGTCTCACAACTGTGAGATGGGTGGTCATAGGCAACGACGAAATCACAACGACAGGCCGGCGAAACCCTCACGTCTTGAGGACACGAAGCGACCCAAGGATGACAGCTTTCTGCATCCATCTTGCAAGTGCCTTGACATATTTTTGGCACGCGGGTATGGCTTTAAGGTTAAGAACCAGTGATAGTTTCGCACCTCCGAGAGCACCTATTACAAGGCAAATTACTTGTACCGAATATTTTGGGTACAGTCGTTGCAGCTCTCTTTTAAGATCTTGATACGTCTCCTCCTTTTCTTTCTCCTTGGCAGTGATGCTGTATTCGGAGGGAGCCTAGAATTCGATCACGAATATAGTTCGTTTCTCGAAGTCTCGGAGAACGATGTCAGGCCTCGAGTGTGCAACGGACACTGCTGGCCGAAAATCGTAGTTCCAGAAAATTTGGCACTTCTCGTTTTGGACAATTGACTATATCCCCGTTGGAGCGTTCGGCAGGGCAGGGTCGCGACCAACACCGTAAGAGCGACAAACATGGTAATAAAGCACTCTTAGGGCCGCATTATGTCTATAGATATACGTCGTTCCTGCGTGGGTCGGACATCCCGATAGTATGTGTTCTAGGTACTCAGCGTGTGCATGACAAGCTCTGCACCTATCACTGGGAACTTCTTGACATAAAATGCGGTCACGGTATGCTAAGATGGAAATGACACCGTCCTGGCATGCGAAAATAAACCCCTCTGTACCTGAATTAAGCCCTGATGATCTGAGGAAAGCAAAAGTTTGCTCCTTCGACAAGGACTGTTTTTCTATATTTCTCTGAAAGTTTCCGTGCATTTTCTTGTCGAGTAGCTCTTGGTGAAAATTTTCAACCTCTGCTTTCTTCACTTCGGCTTTTAGAAGTGAAGCATCTAGATGGATTAATGCACTTTCCTTACTTCTGATGTTAAAATTCAGGCCAAGGGTCTCGGCCGCTTGCCCCGCGGCTTTGTAAAGGAACGCTCCTTCGTCAATCATCTCGTGGTTCCTGAACATTTTTAGGAGAGGATCTCTGCCATTCGCAACGATGTAAGCTGTACTTAAAACAATTTGGTTATGAAGACACTGGAGATTCAGAAGTCCGCGTCCGCCTTGACGGCGTGAAATGTATAATCGCGGAACTGTCGAATTGATATACAAGCTTTTATGCATATGCATGATCTTACGAGTGGTGATATCAAGGGCCTTAAGCTCGTTCTCCGCCCATTGAACCACCCCAAATGAGTAGAGCAGAACAGGGACGGCAAGCATGTTAGTCGCAGATACCTTGTTCAACGCCGACAGGTTGGAAAACCAAATCTGTCGAAGAAGATGCTTGTATCTGCTGTTTTTGCATTATGTGAGAAGTTGTAGGCTCTGGAAGCTACGATCATGGTTCTTTAAAGCAACCAATCCCGACGCAACT
>CAKNYM010013008.1:0-14464 GCA_932195095.1 Andricus curvator | reverse complement strand
ATACATTGGTTCTTTTCCAATTTTCGCGTTGAAATCCCCCCATACTATTTTTGCGTCAAACGTTGAGAACTTGTCAAACACCTGCTCGATTGTTTCATAAAAAAGATCTTTAGTGTCTTCGTCTTTGTCCTCGGTAGCTTTTGAAAATTCATATAGAATTTCTCATGACTATTTTTTGATAGTACTTGTAATTTTTTTTTTATTTAGCTAAAATACTATGAAAAAATTCATATTTTAAACCAAACGACGCAAAATACGAGAAAAAGTTTTCCGGAACAATTATAGCTTTTAAAAAGTCCTACAAAATTTCCTTTAACCATTTTTTGGTAGGACTTGTCCTATTATTATTTATAAAAATGCTATAAAAAATCGTATTTTTAGCATAACAACGTGAGATAGAGAAGAAAGTCTAAAGAAAGGATTATAGCTTTTTACTGTAAGGTAGCTCAGAAAATAAATATACATTAAAAAATATTTGTCGAAAATCGAGCGCGAAGCTCGAGTATCACGATGAGAATGTGTACCTCAAGCACGCATTCTGTCTTGTCGATCCAATTAAAAAAAACAGGTTAAACAACCACCGCTGGGTCCCCCTGGGAGCAACTGCCATCTATGAATATAACACTGGCTCCCAGTAGAACTGCGGTAAATTACGCCTATGACCATGTCTCACGACCGTGAAATGGGTGGCCACAGGACACGACTAAATCACAACGACAGGTCGGCGAAACCGTCGTTGTGTCTTGAGGACATGGAGCAACGAGAACTTTGTAAAGAAAATATTTAATATATATATATATATAATTATAAAATTTGTGAAAATCGAAAATGGCTAGTTCTGAACAAACATGCTAAGTCTAAAATTGCAAGAATTGTTTTTTGCTGTTAAAAATATGTAGAAGTGCTACCTTCACATAAATCTATAACTCCGCCCCCGAAAGAACGGAAAAGTGCCACTCATATCAAATTCTGTTTTGCGCAGGAAATTTTGTCGTTGGCCTCACCGGGCCCAAGCCTGGCAAAACTAGGCCCTGGCTTGGTGATGAAGCCTGGTTCAAGCTAGAATGAAACGCTAAATCTGGTCAGGGCCTTCCTTTATGGACAGGCTAGATCGCTGAGCCTGGACCAGGCTTGATCCAAGCTTATTATCGATTCCGCGCCATTTTATTCTTAGAAAGGTTTTTTTTTGTTGTATACATTCATCAAATCTGAAACCATTTTTTTTATTATTTATGAAGAACGAGGTGCATGAAATATTATGTGATATTCGCGAACAGTGCACTTTGATAATATATTATTGGATCACGACAGGCTGAAGACTAGACGTCATTGCACTCAAGTGTAACAAATTAAAACCAGCAGAAAAAATAAAAAAACGATATAAATGCGTATTACACATATCTTTACTCTTGTTTCCGCATAAATATGATGAAATTTTGAGAAAGTTTTTATCGAGAACGTCACGTTGAAAACACACTAATCGCGAGTGTCAAGTACGGAAGTATCTTAACGTTGAAAATCTAAAAGAAAAACTTAAACCTCTATCCACCATGTTTTTTTCATGCACTTCACTTTCCACGCATGTTCCGTGATATCCACAAGCAGTTTAAACTAATCTTAAAAATATGTTTTAATTGAAAATACAAAAAACAGGACACTGCTCGACACTCGCTTGTCCTTTGAAAATGGTCTCGAGGTACGGGTCAGTTCGGGTGTGTTCATTCTTCGTCGTGCTCTCTATCCGAGCTCGAGCTCGAAGCTAAAACCAGGTCGGGGGCCCCCGCCTTGGCCCAAGCGTGGGAACGGGAAGTAACCTGGCCATTTGCGATCGGGATATATTGCCTCATTGATCTTTTCAAATCAATATGAAAATATGATCTTTATTAATACTGGGAACCTCTTTTAAAAAAATAAATATTTCAATATCCTATATTATTTAAAAAAAAATGTATATGGCGATGAACGTTAAGGTCACAACGTTTCCCCTGGTTTTCAAATAATTTTCATGAATATTTATTTATTTAAATTTTATGTTAAAACATACTCAAAAAGTTTTCGGAAAGTTTTCGATGTAAAATATAATACTTTAAAAGCAACAAATTAATAATAATACATAGTATAGACAAAAATTTTACTTATCTGCAGGCTAATGAAAATAATAGAAGGAGAATTTGGGAAGTCCAAAGTGGATTTATGCAAGGAAGATCATCTACGGATCAAATATTTAGCTGAAGAAGACAGATTACAGAAAAAAGTTTGAGAGTAGGAAAGAAAGTTTTTGTGCGTTTGTTGACCTAGAAAAAGCATTTGACAAGGTGAATAGAAGTAAACTTTGGGAAGTCCTGAAAGAGTGTGGAGTCAATGGATGGCTTCTACAAGCAATACAAGCAATATATGATGGTAGCAAAGCGAGTGTAAGGGTTAATGGGAAACTAAGTGACTGGTTCGATATTATGCAGGGTATTAGACAAGGATGCGTTATGTTCTCATGGCTACTTATTATATTCATGGACAAAAGTCTAAGAATGGCCCTCTTCGACGAAGAAGGTGTACATCTTGAAACAGTACGGGTACCTTGTTTAGCTTTCGCAGATGACAAAGTTGTTATGGCAGAATCAATCGAAGACTTGCAAAGAATGCTGAACAAACTGAATACAAGCATGAAGAGAATGTTAGGAACCTCACATAATAACCCTGTGAAGCTCTTCACTTGGAGTGAGCGCTTGAGAGATTGATCAGCAACATGGGTCGGAGTAGTGTTGCGGAGCGAACGTGTTATTTAAATAAAGAACACGATAAGAGAGAAATGGCTTAATGGTATAATAATAACACCCATCTTGCATGCAAGGACTTCCATGCCTCTAAATTATGTGCAACAGGGTGTTTCAAAATGCATTGGAAAATTTTGTTTTCTTGCTAGAGGGCAACAATCCCCCCAATTCGGTTCCAAATCCAAAAAAAGAAATTTATAATAATTTTTTTTTCTTCGAAATTTTTTTTTCATCAGGTACCGCCGGGCAGTTGAAATTTCCCACGTAAAATACATGGGGAAAAGTAACTTTTTGGAATAATTTCTGTGAGTTTGGGATAATTTTATGGGGAAGTTATAGGACTTCTAGAAGATGTTCGAGAAAAAGAATTTGATGTGTTAGTCATATGGGTTTTCTACACCTAAAACAACCCCATGGCGCCCCCAAAAGTATCCCCAATTTCAAAAATGTCAGATATGTACGAAGTCTACACCTTTCAACACTTTATTCTCGTTTTATCTGCCAAAAATTATTATTGCTGCTCTAATGGACCCAAGATTTATTATTTAACAAACGCCTATTTGTTTGAATAATTTTTTTTAAGTGGGCTTTTTTCTCTCAGAACAGGGCTCAGAACGGGTTACTTTTTAGTAACTTAGTTACTTTTTTATCCTCGGTTACTAAAAAGTTACTTATTTTATGAAAAGGTTACTTTTGGTTACATTTTTTGCCCGAAATAACGAAATTAATAGTAGAAATTAGAAATTAATAGTAGTAAAAATTCAAATTTTTTTAGTAAATTTGGCACTTCAGAGCCGGGAAAATTAGGGAATAACAATCGAATAATAATTAGTTCGTATGTAAAATGTATAAAAAGGGCTATATCAATTGAATTATTATGAATCCTGATAAAAATTGCAATTTAGCTAAAATTGCTAGTTTTTAATTTTTAATTTAAAATTTAAATCTTTTTTGTTGAAATATCGAACTATGTATTATATTTTTCGATGACAATTTATCTTCTTTGGTTGAAATTCGGTTAAAAGTTGAATAATTTTTGTTAAAACTTTATTTTTGTTGTTGTAAATTCATCATTTTAGTTGAAAATTGGTCTTTTTTGATAGAAAATTAATCTTCTTGATTGAAAATCACCCTTTTGTTCAAAACCACAAAAATTTTCTGAAAATTCATCTACTATTTTTTATGTACTAGAAAATATTACAGAATGAAGAAAATCGGTGAGGTACACCTCGGGTACTTTCCTTGTTAGTTTTGGCACACCCTGTATCAGATTGCTTAAATTAAAGAAAAATGGAATTAAAAAGGTAGAAAATTTTGATTTTCGATTCTATATATTATTTTTAAAAAATGGATTATACAAAATGAAATAATATTGAAATTGTTCACCTTTTAAAATAAAAGTATTATAGAAGAAAAATTGTGTTATCAACTGAAACTACTATTGTTCAGGAAGAGGAAATAAAATATTAAGTTTAAATTTCTTATTATTAAAAACTACTTAGTAGTAGTGCTTTATTTGTTTGAGAATCTTCTGATTCATACAAATAGGTTACAGTTCAATTCTGAAACTAACTGGTATTCTAATAAATAAAAACTTAAATTAAATCAAAGGCTGATGGTAAACATTACCCCAGAGGATTTAAACTATGCTTACAACGAAAGCAAATCAAAAAACATTTTACTATATGTGACACGATCTGAAGAAACACCCCTAAGTGGCCAAAAATCAATTAATTATAATGCTCATTCGTGGAACTTACTAACAAACATAATCATTTTCTTCAGAGAATTTTTATCAGGGTTGTCTAGAATATTCAGCCAGGCATTCCTTACCTCACACAGATCCCTACTTTCGCTTATACATGAAAATCTTACAGTACTAAAAAAATTGACATTCTACTAAAAGATGGTACACAGGTTCTGTATTAGGACTATTCTCATGACAGTAGTTACAATAACCATCAACGTTCAAACTGCAGGTTTTATTCTTGATTATGAGTCTAGGTATGAACTTATTTATTAACCTTAATTGCGCTATAATTCTGATAAAACCGAGTGGTGTTCTTGACAGAGTTAAATATTTTTGAGGTCCTTCTCGCAAGGTTAATTAAGGATAAAGTATTAGAGGAAAGGACGTGTGGGCTCTCTGTAAATCTTCTAGATATAATATTTTATCATAAGCTCTTATCCATGTCGATTTATTCTTTTGAAGAGAGGCAAGAGAAAGAAAATCCCAATCGTCCTCTATCCCAATCTTTTTAAATATACTTCTAACCTGGCGGGCCCAGTTGTATTTCTCTAGGGTTGACAAATCATCTTTTAATCTATCCAGTTATCTTAATCTTAAATAACATTTCTTAGGATATCGATCGTCGGACATATTTAGAATTTTTTCTATCCAATTGAGAATTAACCCAAAAACTCAAATTGCAAGATGGGAAGCACCTATTTCAAATTTAATAGCATATCCAGCTGTATTTTGTGGAACATGCAGGATTCTCTTATAAAAAGTGGTTTGAACTTTTTCTATAAAACATAAATACCTGAGACTCCAAATGTGTGCACCATACATTAAAACGCTGGATATAAGACTATCGAAAAGTCGAAAAATAGGGTTCCATGAATTAAGTTTTAATCTGTGAATCAGAGCAATCGTAGATCCTACAGCGAGGTTAGATTTACGAACTGCTTCATCTTTCGTCCGGACAAAAAGTGCAGATTGGGTGAATGGAGTGCTTAGGTAGATATAACCTTTGACAATATCAATCTCGGATGTTCCGTACATAAAAGGTGGGTATTTTTTATTATGCCCATGACCTCCCTTTCTGTAGATTACTATTATTGTTTTGTCTATGTTGACTTCGAGTCATTTGTCCTACAGTAATCTAATAATCCTTCAAGAATCTTACGCATTCCAACCAAAGAATCCGCAAAGAAAGCCAAATCGTCGGCGTAAGCCAAGAGCAATATTTACAACAAATGGTCTATTGATACACCTCTGATACCTCTGGCATACATAAATTCTTGTAAATCAGCAATGAAAAATGTAAACATTGTCAGACTTAGAACCTCCCCCTTCATGACTTCTTTCGATACATCTACCGATCCAGAGATGCCCTTATTTCCCTTGATCGCAATATTAGCTTTAGAGTAGAAATCTATTACCAATCTAATGAATTTTGACCCACAACCTTTCGAGATTAATTTGTTCCATAAGATAATATGATTGACTGATGAAAAGGCTGCTTTGAAGTCAACATAGAGTACAAAAAGTTTCACTCCGTTCAGTCTTAGTCGATTTTAAATCATTGCGTTAAGGGTAAATATCTGATCTGTGCAACCTCTTCCCCTCCTGAAACCTGCCTGCCACTCTGGAAGGAGTTGCATGTCTTCAGCCCAAGCTGTCAGCCTTTTGGAAAGAACCTGCGTAAATATCTTTGTAACACAGTTAACTAAGGCAATGGGGCGGTAGTTAGAAGGATCAGTGACATCCCCTTTCTTGTGTATCATTCTAAGAAACGTTTGGGACCACGATATTGGGACCTTTTCTTCATCAATTATTTTATTAAATAACGAGTTTAAGTAGAGGATCAGATTGCCAGGCAAATTTTTTCAAAAAGTCATAGCTAATACCATCTGGACCAGGGGCCTTACCATTTTTTGACTGTTTCAAGCTTGAAATAGTTTCATCAAGAGTTATATGTGAATGAAGATAAGGATTTCGAAAATTATTGATCTTTATTAAGTAAGAATTTGGATCCCGAACTGGGTAAAGAGATTTCAAGTACTGTTCCCATATGTTTAAGTCTATATCATCTTTATATCTTTATATCATCTTAATCTTTATTTTATGATTTGAAATTAGAACTATTTACTATCTTCCAGAATTGTTTGGAGTCGATTGCATTCGCGAGAGAATCTAATAAAGAATTAGTATAACCTTCCTTCTTGGAATCTAATAATTTTGCATGCACTTTCTTAGAATTCGTATAAATCGGCACAACATCAGGATTGAATTTTTGTTGTTCGCAATTCTTAAGTACTTGTTTTAGCTCTTTTTTACTCTTTCTGCATTGTGCATCAAACCATGGCTTCGAACGACTAAGTTTTTTAGTCGGTTTTACAGGCATGTTAAGCTCTGTCGCTGTCTCTTTAAATCAGGGGCTAGACTTGTTCTTACGTCATACAAATTTAAATTGTTACAGAGAGTTTCCTCCTCTAATTGATTCATTTCCCCAATTTTACCGTTAAAATCCCCTCCCACAATTATCGAGTATTCCGGGTTTTTCATTGACAGGTCAAAGATTATTTCATTTATATTATACAGAAAATTTTCAAAATTAGAGTTAGGGCTAGAGTATACTGATCCAATAACTATATTAAAACTATTACCTTCAAGTTTAAAAAAATTTAATCCTCTGCTGCACATATAGTTTCCATTTTATATTTGTTTGGGTTGTTGTTAAGTAGACCCCCCTTTGCTCTTCCTTTTGAGGATTCTCTCGTAGCTGCACTGTAGATAACTTGACAGTCGATGTTACGTTGAGGATACGTGATTTGAGGTGAAGAAGTAAGCCATGTCTCACTCACGCATATGATGTCATCTGTAGTAGTGTAGTGATAGATATCATCCAGATTATTAAATCCCCTTGCATTCCAAAATATAATTCGAGTTTCTGGTACTGTTGGCGAACCGTTTATGAACTTGGGATCGTTTTGGAGTTTTCTCCTCCCGGCGCTTCCTTTGAAAAAGCTTTGATTGAACTTCCTTTTGGAGTATGCTTGATTTTTTTATTTAAATCTGTACTAGAAGAATGTGATTTTGGAGGGCGTCCTCTTGTCCTTTTTCTGCTAGCAGTAGAGCTTAAAGAAGAAGTTGAGATTCCACCATCCGACTGATAAACGTCCTCACTCTTCTCTACCACAATCTTCGCTGTTAAAGACACATTGAAATACTTATTATTCATGAATAGTCGGGTTCCTCTAATCGATGAGGACTTCCCAAGACTCTCCATCTTTTGTTGGTAATCTCGAATCTTCTTGCGTGTTTCTCTTTGTTTGTGAGTAAAATCATTTGCGAAAGATACCTTCAGTGAGCGCAGATTTTTAGCATTCTTGTATATCTCATATTTAAATCTCGAGTTCGTAAATGTAACTAGAACAGGTCTTGGTCCCTCTTTTTTCCGAGTCTAATCACCTTTTCAAAGCAATCAATAGGTATATTAATTTTAGCTTCCTTGAAAATCTTGTTAACCGCGTCAAAAATATTCTCGTTGTTAATCGAATCTTCCTTCACATTGTAGAGAAAAATATTCCTAGAACTTTCTTTTATGTCTAAAAATTCTAGCTTTTTTTCAAGAAAATTGATTTTTTCTTCGAATGCTTTGTTCTTCTCTTCCAAAAGATGACATCTGGTTTTGTAAATTTTGAGTTCTTCTAAGATATTTTCATCCGAGCTCTTTAGCACTTTAATATCTTCAGCCATTCGTTGAACATTTGCTCCTGTGGATTTTACATTCTTTCGAACTGATATTAAGAGAGATTTTAGCTCTTCGTTGGTCGTCATAACTACCGATTTATTCTCACTTTACACTTTGAAACACAAAATACGAATAAGCTACGTAAGCTCTCAGAAAGTGATGACAGTAAGCGACCGGGAAACACGTCCGACCAGCTCGGAGTTTTGTTTTCAAATAATGAAACTAAACTTTTTCTGCAGATAAAAACTATCTTTCTAGAAAAAAGACTGAATCTTTCTTTTAAATAAATTTAATTAAAACTCCAGCTTCTTCTCTTACAATAGATTTAAATTGTAATCTCGTTGAAATTTTAGATGCAGAGTATATTCGAAAAGCAATGTAAAAATGGTGGAAAGGAGTGTAGGCGAAGGAAGAAGAAGTGAGCTAGCTCAACCATACCCCCAGCCACGATTAATTATGCAAGAAATCCGATTCGATCTCTCTTGGTTCGCTCTTCGGTTTCAGTCTCACGTGTATTCGATCACCACTTTGTATGTGTGACCCTGAAGGATTCTACATACATGCCCCGCACTAATATAAAATGCGTTTAATACAGGACAAGAGTTTCGAATATCCCTACAAAGATACTAATTTGAAATGCTGGTTTACCTAACGTTCCAATAACGAAGTTGAAAATCCTTGGATTTGAAGAAAAATCCACGTCAACATCGTGCATTTAGAAAATCATTTGGTTAAATCAACAAACTTTTTGTTGGTTCAACTACAGAATATGTTAATTATATGGACAACAAAATATTCGGTTGGCCCAACTAAATTTTTTGGTTGTTTTAACCCAATCTTTTGGTAGATGGAGTATTTCGTTGATTCAAGAAAAAAATGTGGTTGGGTTAATCAAATATATTGTTGAATCAACCAACATTTGTTTAATTAAACCAAATGTTCATGTATGTCCAAGAAAACAGTTTTCTTGGTACAAGAAAATTTTTTCTGGGTGTGCGATTTGTTAACTTCACTTGGAAATTTAGATTTAATTGGTAGACACTGAAATTGAATAATAATATTACTTTCTGTCCAGGATACTTTTTACCTTTTAAAGTCTTTTAGTTCCAGTAGGTCCTACATTTAGGTATTAGTTTATTTTTATTTTTAAATAAATAATGTACATACAACTTAATAACAGGGTGGCCACTGCAATGAGAAATGATTGGGAAATGTCACATAAGGGCACGTAACACTTATTCGGTTCCTACCTTACTAATATTTTGTTTAGCAATTCACGTCCACATGAAATAAAATATCGAGATGAACGCTTTATTCAAAACAACCAGTGAGTACCTTTTATCCTATTGAAAGAATTTAAATTCAATACTTTTGAATTAAAATTTACAAAATTGTTTGGAAATTTCTCAACGTTTTATAATTTAGAAATCAAGGCCTTGATAGTAGAAGAATTTTTCATTTACAACGTTAAAAAATAAATAATGCTTTTGGGTCGAAACTTAAAAAATTATATGCTACAATCTCAAATGTTATACCTATTTGTAGAAACAAAAAGTTCGAAGACCTCGAAATAAAAATTGTTCAATTTTTATGGCTTCGATTTTCGATTTGTTAGAGATTTTCTAATTTCAAAAGCTTCAATTTTGTACAGTTAATTATTATTAAACATTTGAGATTGTCGAAAATTATTCTTTCACATTTGTTATATTGTGCCGCATTAGATTCGTTCATTTTTGGATACTTTGTTGAAAATCCTTTAAATTATAAATTGAGTTTTGAAGGTTTGAATTTGAAGTAACTAGGAACAATCTTCGAAAACTGGGAAAAAACGGGAAATTAAGCTGAATTTTATTCGGAGACTCGAGTGGTCACTCCGTATATAATAGTTCTTTATACGCGTGAATATAAAAAATGTTTCTAAATATGGTATACATTTAAGAGTGAATACTATGTGATCGAAGAAAGTCATTCTGTGCAAAAAAAAAATGACTAGAATGTTGAGATTTATAGTCTCATAATATATTTTTTCCAGGGCAGGCACGGAAAAGTCGCTTATTGAAGCTTTTTGTCAGTCCACAAAGCAGCACTTTATACGACTATATAACTTTACAACTGCCATAAAAAGATTTTATACTGCAGTTTTGATGCGCAGTCCGAAGCTCGAAAAAGAAACTTGAACAAGTGAATTTCTTACCAGTGGCGGGAAAAATATTGTATGGGGCGTACACGTAAATTGTTTTTGTCTGGAATGATGTTTGTCACCTCGAGCCGACGGCTCTTGGTGAAAAAAAACATTCTTACTTGAAAATATCTCGTTAGCGCGAATGCCACATAAACTACTAGATATTTATTTTTAATTAAAACTGTTTGCTGAATTTATATTATTCAGGCTTAAGAATTAATATTCTTCTAGATATAATGAAATTTATTTTCTAGAAAACGTGGTCTAAAACCACTGGTACATATATTGGTATCCGCACGATCAAGTGAATGTTGTCCTTGCATTGAAAAAGCTGCAAGGCCGTTCAGGACTTATATAGCTAAGCTTCATCAGTTCGAAGCCCCCTTATGCAGTCCTGTTCTGCCCTATCCTTTTTTCGCCCGGTCTCTCGCCTTTCCAATATCAAAGCTTGCTCGATAACGCTTTTCGCTCTTTTCCTTAAACTTATTTTACCATCCTCTCTCCCTCGCAAATCTAAGCGCGCCTAGGGCGCGCGTCTGTTGGATCTCGCGCTTGATAATGTATTTTCCTCACTGTGTGCGCTCGGTCTTTGTTTTTCCTCTACATTTGTGCACAGATCTTTTAAAATTAAAGGTCAAACCATTGACAACTTTCATTTGGTGATTGTGAGTTCTCTGTTTTTAAAGCTCCTGCGGCTTTAACGAACACATTTTCATCATGTATCTCGTACTTCGCACTCGATTTTGTCCAAAGTGCGAACTTTTCTACATTATATTCAACTCTATTATATCAAATGTATAGTGTATTTATTCATGTGCTTCCCTCTGGGACTGCTCATTTAGATATTGCAAAATAAACTACAATTTTTATTTTTCATGATTACTTTGATATATGTACTTTATTTTGTATTGCTATATTAAATTGTAGGTACGGTGAGCGAGAGTGAGCTGATCTGCGATCACCACTGGCTTGGATCATGTATAAAGGCAATTTGTTAACATTGGATGGATCTATGATTCTATGCTCCATGATTTATGCTCGGTCCGATGGGGACGGCGACTGACACTTGTGGCCGCTAGAGTCGCTAGTGCGCGTGGAGATACACAAGATGACGGTTCCAACGGTGGTAACGTCTGCGATTCGAATTATATCAGTCCTTCCCACGAAGGAATAGTGTTACATCCTGCCTGTTGGATCTGGCAGAACAGATTTTCAACCCAGCGATGATTGGCTGGCATCCTTCTGTTCGTCGGTTGGCTTGCGTCGATTTAAAAAACCGACTACCGCGAAACTGGCAGACAAATTTAAAATGAGAGTAAAGAGAACACACTGAATTTGGGAACAATTGTTTATTTATTCACTTTTAACTATTAAAATTATCCACTAAGCACAATAATCCTTTGAAATGGCACACACGATGTATATTTAAAACGAAAAAATTATTATTATTCTATAATCTACTAGATATTATATTCCCTTAAAACAATATGCTATATTAATTTAAAAAACTAAATAACGAGTACCGTAGGTTCGAAGTTAAAGAAGCGCGCCGAAATACAAAATTCTAACTTTTCTGTGCTCTGCATCTATATTTAAAAGCTCATTTTGGCGGGGTTTATCCCTACTTTTAGAGTTTAGCCAATGGGAATGCTGACGTCACTAAATTTTGGAGCCAAATAACCAATCATAAATGAGGTCACTTTACTCCTCCTACAATTTCAGGCAATTAAAGTGAGTGACAGTTCAAGGACTTGGGTCCAAAGTTCGACTTTTCGACAGGATAACCGTCAATCACTTTGAGTGACGGTTTCCTGTTTGAAAGTCCAAAGATCGTTTTTTATGGCGTCTAGTTGGCGCCATGGCCCATTAATGATACTAAAAATAGCTCAAGGTTTCAAATTCCTAACCTCTAAATCCATCTTGGGTACCAAACTGCGCAGTAAGTTTGACGAGTGTATAACCCAGAGGAAATACGATACGATACTTAAACATAAACATTCTAAAACGCAATTAGTCTATAGTTTCATAGATATTAATTTACAATTATAATTACTTTTTACATATACAAATTTATGCCCTTTCGTAAATTGAATCTGGATTATTCTTTTTTCGAATGAAGAGAAAGAGAGAGTATGTTGGGGAATTCATATAATTATTGCGAAATATATTAAAGTTTCTTTTTCATAGACTAAAATTATTAAATATAGAAATTGTTAAAGTAAATCAATAATTCCTCTTTTTGAATCTTTTCTATACTAGTAATGGGAAGAAAGATTTCTTCTCTATCGAATTGGCTATGGAATAAAAATGATTTTATCGACGGCAATACGCATGCCGTCACAAATAGTAAGGAGTAGTATCCCTGTAAGTGGGGAGTGGGACCAGCGACGTCCAAGAATTCGTTAATGCTTGCCACGAATGAAAACTCGTATGCACGGTCGTGCACATGCGCACTGGCGGTTGCCATGCCAACGATGTCAACACGTGTTTGAAGTTTCGAACTTGTGTTTTGTTTTGAACATTTCTGCGCTGCCGGTTTAGTAAAATAAAATTGTGAATGTGAATGTTTCAATGTTTCTTACATTTTTTGGATCAATGGAAATGTATCGATGGTTTGCAATAATTCCGCAAACTGACCAATGCTATTTATTGCAATGTATTTCGAAAAGGGCATCACGTTATCATCGAAGTAAATTTTAACATGTAAATCAGGAAATTGTAGTACTTACACTTTCTAGATCCTTTTCGTATTTTTGATGCCATTTTCCTTTTCGATTTTAACCCTCCGTCCCCCACGTGGGGTCTAGGCGGACCCCAGACGCACTAATTTCCTTATGACAGGTGCAATTTTGCATCCCGTTACCTGTCGCGTTGAGTATCTTTCCTCTAAGTATTTATCAAGACGTCGGTAAGAGCGCGTTAATCTCTGAGGTATGTAATCCTTTTTTTCTTAATGTTTTTGTTGAAAAAAGTGATTAGGGTCCACTCGGACCCCACGTGGCGTCCGACTTAATTTGCAATAAAAGACTGAAATTGCAATAAAAGACTGAATTTGCAATATAAATTTGCGAAGTTTTCTCATATTCAAAGTGTAGTGTTTGTTTGTTCCAGTTTATATTTTTGAAGTGTGATTTCGTTAGTCAGTAGTATAAGGAGGTTGCCTTTTGTATCTGATAAGGTTTAAACTTTATTATAAACTCTCTACTTGAATTCTGTTTGTTTTGATTACCTACCATATTTTTGTTCGTGTTCTTAAAAAACAAAAATAATTTTTTGACGCCGGTCCAATGCGATTCCACACCGCTTGCGTCGTGAACGTGAGTGGGGTTCGTGTAGACCCCACGTGGGGGACGGTGTCCCTCACTTGCACGTGGGGGACGGAGGGTTAATTCAGGAACGTGATAATACACCCAACAAAATAAAAACACAAACGAACATAACCTACATATGCATCGAGATGTCAAAATATAATGTAGGGGAGTGGGTATAACACGTGAGTGCGAAAACAGCTCTGCGCATGTGCACGACCGTGCATACGAGTTTTCATTCGTGGCAAGCATTAACGAATTCTTGGACGTCGCTTGTCCCACCTCTGCTCACCAAACACATTAGTCCAGACGCCAACCCCATTTCCGTCGGATCGGCGAGGTCCATTCGATTTTTTTGTTGATTCTTATGTAAAATGATCTCCAGAATCCAAAACTGTGTAGCAGAACTCTGGCAAATGTGCCGTTCTCGAGATATTCGCAATTAATTATTTTTTTTATAAACGTTACATTAAACATTTAAAATTTGAAATTTTTGAAATTTTTTTTTCTTCTCTTGTTAGATAAGCTCATGAGAAACAATAGTTGTTCTGGCATTTTTTCGCTCCGACGAATATTTAATGCACAAAATCAATTAACGTGTAAAATAAGTGACAACAAATACTTTTGTCAATACCCAAAAAAGTATTTAATGAATGAAAAAAAGTAACACTGTTATGAATTTTTTAAGGAAAAACCTTATTTTATCGACTTCTTCCAGACCAT